>DVZL01006256.1:0-11487 GCA_018236625.1 Lasaia peninsularis
CCGGCCAAATGCGGAATGGTCCGTACTGAATCTATTGTTTATAAAAACTGCAATAAAATCCTTTGAATTGTTTGTTTTGAAGTGAATTTTGAAACTAGATATGTCGGATTATTCGTTGACTTGTTTGATTCCTTGATACCTTTTATTTCAACTGTTTAGATTATTTTAATAGGGTACCATTTTAACCCTTTGAATACGGTACCCAAAAACGCATAAACGTTTCGTAATTAAACAAACTCCGAGCGTGTTTTCCTACAGATACTGTTAAAATTTTATGTAGTTGGTAAGTGACCAGACTGCATCTCATGTCTCATAAACTGCGATAGCTAAGACAGTTGAATTTTTCACAGATGATATAGATATTTTAGAGGGCTACAATACAACGAGAATTATTAACTCAAAGTTATATTCCGACAACCAACAGATGTCCATGTTTAGATCGCGATATAATTAGATTGAACATTTATTTTTAATCTAGCACTATTTATGTAAACAGATTATTATACTTTAGAATCGCACAAGTTTTATACTTATTATAAACCATCTAGTTTTATTTATTATACCTGTTCAAAACTATTTTTTTTCTGCTGCATTTATACGGTACGGTACCCTTCGTGCACGAGTCTTTTTTATTTAAATCTGATCCACAATAAAAAATTCAAAATATTAATGTAGAATAAATCTGTGGATTACAATTTAATAGATAACCTGGTCCGAATTACAAATGTAAAGTGCGTATTTGCGTCATAGGTTCAGCAGTGTAAACAAACTACCTGAAATGATGATGACGTGGGCAATATTATAATCCTATGTATTGGCACTTTAATGTAGATAATATTACCGTGGTATTGTTGATGAGTCTAAAGTCCGAACAGTGTGCACGCCGCAATCCGCGGTCGGCCCGTAAAAAAGCTTTGATGTTTTGGCCGGTGCTGGCGTCGTCTGTGTAGGACTGCCATCTCTTGAGTGGGATAAAAAACTCGGTGGTCTAGGGGTAAGTTTTCTAACTTAAGTATTACCCGGGACTTTTGCCCGATATGACGAGGGACGATGACGATTGCCACCTGTCACATAATGGGACCTAGTATCGTTGGCTAATCGGAGGTGCGTATGAATCTCTGCCAACCTTTTCGGGGTATATCGTAACAAATTTTTTATTAATGTAATTTTAGTTTGTTTGATGACTTTAGGCTTTGCAAAAATCTTTAAATATAAAAATGCGATAATATATTTCTACAAAAAACTAACGTGAGGCACACAATATTTTATTTAAGTAATAACTTAACATTACATTTCTCAATAAATATTAAAGAAAAAAAATTATGGCCATAGATTTTTTCAATGTTTTTCATTTGATATTTTTGCTGTAATGAAATTTTATAGTTGGAATAATAATAATAATTTTGTTTTAATATCCTAAGTGTCCTACTTCCTACTTTGACGCACGAGGTTGCAGGTTCGGTTCCCGGGTAAGGCAACTCTATCTTTATCTGATAAAATAACATTATCCGCGATTAAATTTGTACCCGATACGTCGGCTAATCATGAGTGCATATGTGTGTGATATGGGCGTGACGATACGTTTTTTGTTTTATTTGCAATTGATCGAATTTTAGCCTCTTCTATGTATAAAACTTAGCTAAACGTGTTGCTTTATCGGCCTATGTTTAGCTAAGTTTAATAAACGCAAGGCTAAAAAGGTAAAACTTCTTAAAAATAAATTTGGTTTTAACGTAAACATTATTAATTGAATTTTCCAATAAGAAAGACATTCCTAAAGACGTAGTAGACATTTTGCGAAAAAAACATTTTTTTTTAATTATTTAAGTAAAAAATCCGAGGATATTCAGCATGATGGCGACTCTACATCTGTTTATATGCGTGCCCGAGTGGAATTCTCTTGCCATTCGGTTCAATACAAGGCCGCGGTGAACGCGCACGTGATTCGGATTTAGGTACACTTTTGACTATTACAATTTCGTTAGTTTCGTAATTCGTTGAGAAAACATCAATACAAGGTTATTCGATAAGCCTCTGACGTAATAAGTTTAACTTTAAAGACGTCTATGTGACTTTTTTGTGGGGACCGATTGTCTTTAAATACTCACTAGTTGTTGCTCGTGGCACTGCCCGCGTATTGAAGTTATTACTCCTAATGGGAATGTAGTTCATACAAACTTTTATCCCCTATTTCACCCCCTTAGGGGTTACATTTTGAAAAAAACCCGTATTTTAGTGATTGTCTAAATAATAAAATAAATACGTGTGAAATTTTATGTATCTAGCCTTGTTTGATAGTTGACAAAATCTATCACGTTTACAATGTCAATGAGATTACACTCTAGCTGCGACCGCGACTTTGTCCGCGTTTTTATTTAATTATTTTATATATTTTTTTAAATAAAAGTAGCCTAAGCCTTATAACATCAGTTCTCTGCCAGTAAAAGTCCCGTCAAAATCGTTACAGCCGTTACAGAGATTAACGGGTACAAAAAGACAGAGAGACAGTTGTATTGTGTTAGTATAGGGTATTATGCATTTAGTAAAACTCTGTTTTTTTAATTTATATTACATACAGATACTTCAATTTTATTTATTTGTACAGATTTTCTATCGATATACATGCATCTGTAATTATATACATATAAAAGGCAAAAGGATTTTTCAAAGTTTAACCCTAAAGGAGTATAGCCGGTGGTACAATTTTAGTAGATGGGCGTAGCCACGAGAACAGCTAGTAAATATAACTAATCATAATACAAAAATGTATCTGATGTAAATTATAATTATTTAGCAAAGAATATTTGCATACTATTAAACAGCTAAAAAAAATAAAAATATTTAAAGTATTTGCATACGAAAATGTGGTAAAATATTTTGATACGATGTTATCACTTTTAGGATTCCGTACGGAAAGGGTAAAAAACGGAAAACCTATTACTAAGACTTCGCTTTCCGTCTGTCTGTCTGTCAACAGGCTGTATCTCATGAACCATAATAGCTAGACAGTTAAAATTTTTGTCGTTATGCGTTTCTTTGACCGCTATAACAACAAATACTAAGAACACAACAAACAGATATATAAAGGGTGCTCCCATACAACAAACGTGAATTTTTCCGTTTTTACAGATAATAATACGGAACACTCTGTGCGCGAGTCCGACTCGCACTTGGCCAATTTTTATCATTCCAACATATTTCCGGATGTACTCGTAATTTATCTGTAATGATACTCGAGATTTTCACTATCTCATAAGCAAGCACGATAGGTACCAACAACTTTTTCAATTACAATAAATATGCGACTTTATTAAAGAAAGATAACCTTTATAAAAAATATGCCGAATTGAATTTTTAAAATAAGATTGGACCGAATGCTGCTCCGTCTATCGCTATAGAGATAAAAGTTATTATCAGATCGGCGTTTTCAGAATCCGATATACTTTAAGTAGGCAAATGGTTAGAAATACACTTTGTCTAGATACCGAAGATGTGAAGACATGTTACTAATCCGAAGAGGCGTTAGCCTCTTGACTAAATTGACCGGTTCCCCTTTTCTAACCGGGAGACACTAGAATGGGAAACACTGACATTATTTCAGTAAAGAAATATAAAGACTCTATGATGGGGATATGGGTGATGGGGTCGTCACATGCCTATACTAAGAATTTTGATCTTTGACTATTCGTTGAACTTTTCCTTAGAACCATTTCTCGTTTAATTAATTAAATTACTGTCAAGTATTAAAACACCGCTTTTGTATATGATATACTGGCTCATTTCCCGGGCTTCGCTCGTTTCATACTAACAAACATACAGCCTAAATGAATATTTTCACAACTCATGGTTTTACCTTTGACAATGAAGAACTTTAATACAAACTTTCATCCGATGTTTCGTATATTTCGAAGCCTTCTTTCGCAATTAAAATTATTCAACGTCTTTACCCAAGTAAATTCTATCTCCGTATCTAATTTCATTAAAACGTCATTTTCATTTCATATTTTTATAAATTACTAACTGCCCCGGTGAACTTTGTACCGATTGCACTTTTGGAGTATAAAAAATCCGACAAGTGCGAATAAGACTTGTGCACGAAGGGTTCTTAAATCTTCCTCTTAAATCACTCTATCTATATAAGATAACCGCATCAAAATTCGTTGCGTAGTTTTAAATATTTAAGCGTACATAGGGACAGAGAAAGCGATTATAATATATAATATACTATGTAATGAATTATAAATAATGGTCTAATCTAAGTTTGTTGTATAGGAACACCCTTTATATATTAATTTTACTCTGTTTTTAGTATTTACAGCGGCAATAGAAAATTTCAACCGTTAAGTTTGAAAGACTGATTTCCACTGACCACCTGTGAACTTGACTTTCTCTCGATACACTGCATTCTTAACGCGTACGTACTATAGTAGGAAATAGGGACATTTTACACGTGTGGGAGGAGAAAATTGCGACTGGTGTGACCTATTTATCCGCAAACAGCCTCAGGGTTTGACATCTACGAATCCAGCACAACGGGAATAATTAAATAAATTATTATATATACTCTTTTCGGTAATATACTCTTTTTTAGCGATATGTGTGACCTTATTTGACGAAATGAAACGTATAAAAAACAAAAGTCGCATGGGAAATTGGTGTCTGTTTATACATGGGTATCTTCTTTAAAAACCTAGGTATACCAAATGTGTTTGTAAAAGTATGTTTCTGAAGCTAATATTATAAAACATAAAAAATAACCTTCACGTCTATTATCCCCGAAGGAGTAGGCAGAGATGTGCTAGTGCATCCAGGACTCGCAAGTCCAGTAGATATACTAGAGCACCCACGATTAGCCAAGGTACTACAGCCCATGACTTGTTAAGTGGTTAAAGCAGGAGTTTAATCAGGCATATCAGAGCACATCTTCCCTCAAAGTGTAAACAGTGCTTGCGTGCCTCTATGGAGTGTACGCCCCTGGGTAAGGGATAGGTTACTAGAGTCCGGTTACTAGACAACCATATTATTATTCAATCTATAGCAATATTATAAATACGAAAGTTTAAATGGACTGATGTATGTGTGTTTGGTCTTTAATCAGGTCAAAAGTACTAAACAGATTTAAGTAATTAATTGATAAAAAAATATTAGCAACAAAACTCAATATTTCTATAGAAATCTTATTGAAAGTAAGCGTTATTGATTCGGGCGGTAAAAATGGATGATTAGTGGTTTGGATTCATTCATAAATAGTTATAAAATGTTGAGTTGATTTTAGAGAACCTGTTTAAAATACTTGCCGACATTCAAAGTGAATAGAAAAAAAATCTTCATTCCTATTTTAGAGAGATTTAACTTTTAATTGAAAATATTTCAAAAGCTTTTGAGTTGAGCTTCGGAGCTCGCTGCGTACTTTTAAAGCCCACTTCGCAATACATATTACTCAGCCAGGTCAAGTGTGGCTCGACCTATTTCTGAAAGAACGCGTAAGCTAAATTTGTATGAAAGAAAGTTACAAAGATAACGATTCACTTTGTAAAAGCTTTTAGGATGGAACGCCGAAACTCAGTGATGTGAAAGACAATAGAAATACAATGATAATTACCAAGAAGTGCCTGCTTACTTTTGTTTTGTATCGTGCTACAAGCGACTTTTACGTAGTATGCAGCAGGGAAATATGGCATCTTAGGGAGAGGCGAAGACTGCTTTTGTTGTAAAACCGCTTATCTCCTGTCTCCGGACCGGAACACGACATTTTTTATAACAGATAACTCACCTGATGGAAAGTGAAGAAGGGGTCAAAGGGGGAGCATGCTAAGCTAATAGATGCCTAATTAAATTGTAATGTTCTGAAAATACCTTCCAGCCGTTCTAATAATAAAAAAAAGATTGTCATTATGGCGGTAGGAATAGGCAAGGGGGTAAATACTTGCGAGCTGGGCGAGTAGTACACAGCACTCTACCACCAGTAGTCTTGTTGACAATGACTTTGATAAGCTATGCTCGCCTCTTAAGACCTCTCTGGTAGAAAGGCTGATGGTGTAGAATAACACAGAGGACCCGGACCAACTCGGGAATCTCTTAAGTGAGTTAAAACTAATTGAACCTGTATATGTATCATATAAAATTATAAAGTCTAACGGCAATATTTTACTTATATCAAATCATTTCTAAAACCACAACGAGCGTGCAAAAGAGACATAATTCTAATAAAACGTCAGACACCTGGATATTTCAATTACACATTTATTGGTGCCACAGTAATTTTCTCGTACTCAATTACTGTCGGTCAATACCAATAATTGTCGTACGCCTTCGCAGACTGGCCATGACAGATAATACAAGTTTATTGTGTCTAGAAGTGCGAATGATCTTTCATCCGACCGGACAAAAGAGCGTTACGAATTAAGTAAATTTTTGTCGGTTTAGAATACAAACTGTGGATTTTTTTATTGAAAAGAAAGTACATTTAGCTCGCTAACAAGATTTCCTTGGTCCTAGTTTTTAAGATTCGTAACCCATAAGGTATAAACAGAACTCCATTATTAAGACTCTATCTATCTGACACCAGGCTGTATCTAATAAACCGTGATAACGAAAAAGTTGCAATTTTCAAAGGTTATGTATGTCTGTTGCCACTATAGCTATCGTAAAACAAATATAAAAATAAATACAAGGGGACTCCCATAAAACATACGCGTTTTTTGTCAATTTTTGTAGATGGTAGGGAACCCTTCGTGCACGAATCCGACTCGCACAAGGCCAGTTTTTTTAAAAGTAAGATAGCTGCTATACTTATTAGTTAGCATTATAATTATTAGTTAAGATATTATCGTGTTCCGGTCCGAAGTGTAGGGCAGTCTATCTTGCTTGCACATAAGGCTTCAACATCTAAAAAGTACCTCAATGTCTATTATGCCCGAAGGGGTATCAGAGGTGTGCTAGTATATCCACGATTTGTAAGTCCAGTAGCTATACCAGAATACCCACGATTAGCCAAGATACTATTTATGGTGTCTATAAGCCATTTACCATCAGGAGAGCCATGTGCATATTTTTGCTGTGGGATCCCATTAAAAAAACATTTAATAAGTACGTCTGCACTTGCTCACTTTTCGTCAATTATAAAATTATTTATTTATCTTCTGATAAACATACGTCAATTCCTTTCACAAGAAGATACTCATTGAATATTAAACGTAAAAAACATCAGATAAAACATTCAAGAATGAGACTTCCTTTACAAATAATTTACCTATCTTTAAAATATTATAAACTAAATTACCACATTTTTTTAAAAATATAATAAAAAAAACGTCAAAAAAATACGTTTGTTGTATTGGAGCACTCTTTTTAGATTATATATTTTGTTTATTCTGTTTTTGGTAATAAGGAATACGCATGGTTTTTTTAACAATATTTCAATTATATAACTGAAAAAATAACACTTGCAAAATAGTGATAAATAAGCTAAAAAAATTATCCAAACTATTATAATTTTCGGATGAATTAAAAACACCACAATTTTAGCGCGCTTAATTGTGGCGTCACCGTCCACTGAGAAGTGTGAACAATAAATTAGTTAACGAAGTGAAATTAAGTGAAGTGTTAATAATATACATCACTTAATTAATTTCTCTATATATTATAAATATTGTATTGCGAAAATATTCATATTCAATTGACATGGCATTGACAGTGAACCGTGACGTCACGTCATCGGCGTTGCGTTTTCGAAATTTGCGAGGGAATTTTAAAGACTACTTTTAAAGAATTAATTTTATTAATAAAAATTTGTATATTGGTAAAAATAATTATGTGGTAGGTATATTTCTTCCGCAATAAAGATTAGACGAATTTTTTTTTGGCTATGTCAAAACACATGCATATTGCCTATTGTGCTATATATAGTGTTGCGGCAACAGAAATACATAATCTGTAAAAATTTCAATTGTCTTTTATCCTTTTGGTACGAAATCCTAAAAACAATGTCCGGAAACATATTTCAGCACATTCAGTTTTAAACAAAAGCTATGTATTTATAATAAGGCCTTTTCCTTATTGTTCCGCCAAACCGAATAAATATTATTTATAGCATCAAAAACCGGTAAATACGTGTGCGATTCGCGCACAAAAGTTGCGTACCATTATCTGCTAAAAGGGAAAAAAATACGTTTGTTGCTTTTGTTCATATTTCATAAAGCACTGAATCAATTGCCAAAGATTTCCCATGGAACCACTATTGAGCTATGCCAAACACAAGACAAAAATAATTTAATCATAGCCGTCGAAAAAATTCGACCAAGAGTCGGACTCACGCACAGTTTTCCGTAATAATATTTGTATAATAAACGGGAAAATTCACGTGTCCCCTAGAGCCGTTTTTGAACACCTATTTTATTCTTTTATAGTACACAACCGTGAACATTTAACATTCTTGCTATCACTGTTCATGGGATGCCTGTTAAGCTTAATGACAGACATACGGACAACGGAGTCTTAGTACAGAATAATAAGTATAAATTAATACAGAACCTGCACTTCTCCTAACAATTCATAGAAATATTGACTCTTGTTACTAAGCGACAAAGTTCAATTTAGATTGTGTAAGTGCTCCGCACACGACGAGGTGTTCACCTAACTATTCCCGCTCTCTTTTAACGCATAACTCTGTCACTATCTGGCGTAGTGACGCGATATCTGTGGTACTAGAGTGGCCGCGGCGTCACGAAATTTTGTAGGTAGGTACTTATCGCTGTAGGTACGGCCGAGTGGCTTGTAATGGTCTTAGTAACAGGGCGAGTCGTTGCTAGATGGTCGTGCTTCAACGGCGTGCGTGCGGATTATGACACTGGGTATGCGGCGGTGTCCTCGGTTACAAAGCTTTTTTATTTAGTTTCATAGATTATGTGATCACGATAGTGAGATGTTGGAGTTTAATTAGATATATCAGAGCACATCCAGTCTAAAATCGAAAAGTGCTTACGTGCCTCTATGGAGTGTACACCCCTGTCGTGCTTGGATATGTAATACTATTTTTAGACCCAGAACTAACTTTGACACCGTCACTAATATTTTTTGGTCCTGAATTGAACCCAGTACATTTTATAGAACGATACAAAAAAATTCAATCTGAACAATTAAATGTTTTTTTAAACTTACCTACATTGTGTTGATCCTGCTAGTTTCCGTTTCGAGTATACTTTTGTCTACATTGCTGAAGCAGTTTGTATAAAGTACCTAACTCTTCCTGATACTCAAATAAATGAACAGATTCATCAAGTATATATAGTATTAAAATACTTATAGTACCTACAATATATCATTGCGGAACTCAATTTTGATGTTACCGAACTAAAAGATTAGCTCTTCCAATCGTCATAAAACCTATATGGATCCACATCTGGATTATGACCTATATTACGAAACAATATTCAACAAAATACATTAGGAATCGATGGAGTGATTGCGTAAAACACATACAAAAAGGTCAAAAATATATATATACGAATTGAGAAACTACTCATTTTGAAGTCTATTAATGACTAAACGTGCCACTATCGCAGGCGTTAACACTTAAACGCGCAAAACGATCAGGAAGTAATCTCGCTACGCCTCAACGCGCGCCCAGCGAACATGTAATAAGACGTTTTGTTCAACCTTTTTGTTCGGCCCTTCGACCTTTGTATAAAGAGATCAAAAGGTTTCATATCCTTACTTAATTTAACCACGTACACTTTCAAAGTAGAGTGTATTTAGACTAGTAAATCGCCTTTGTAGGCGAGCGTAGTCGGTGTCTAATTCTGACCCACGAGGTCACAGGACATTATTGTTTATTACTTTTTTATTTGAAAAATACAACTTGCCCCCTGTCATACGGCTAGTCGTGTGTAGCTTACGTCTAGTTTCCCCAGGTTGCCGGGAGACATTTCTTTAACGTTAAATTAAAAAAATATTATTAATTGTGAATGAGCAAGAAAGTTTTAAAAAATATAGTATTGAATTTATTTTATTATTATATTATTAAATTAAATTAAATTTATCATATATTTATAGGCGATATTTAATATTTGTTGTTTTTGAGTTAATTTGTTATTGTATTAACCTACTCTCAATTTTGAAAACACGAGAGTTAGGACAGAGACACACCAAACGTATATAACACTGACAAAAAATACTTTACGGACTTGTAGTAATATAATCTCAATTTTCTTTCAAAAATATGACCATGTAAACTGTATTTGACAAAAATCTCCACCCGGAATCACAACACTTCCTTATTCCACACGACACCTACAAAATCACCGGCCACGTTTTCGTTGATAATTTATATTTTTTTACTAGCTGTGCTTGCGACTTCGTCTGCGTTATTTTAATTTATATATTTCTAAAAAAAGTATCCTAAGCTATTAAATTAGCTGTATGCCAACGAAAGTTAGATCAAAATCGGTCCAGCCGATCAGCGGGCCAGAGATTATCGGGTACAAACAGACAGACGACAAAAAATCTGAAAACTACATAATTTTTTTGATATAATATGTAAGTACCTTGTAAACATACATAAATGCATTTACGGATAAAAAGCGGTTATTTTAATATTACATACAGACACTACAATTTTATTTATTTATTTATATAGACATTTGCCATACAGGTTTATTGCACCTTATTTTACTGCAGGTTTTTTCCTCATCACTTCCCATTCAAGTAATTTTATCATAAAATTTTAACGGTTATAAAATTACACAGCGAAACAAATTTTTAGAGTTCAGAAAAGGAGGATTTCAGTTCGTCTGTATTGTTTTTTGGAGAGAGGAGGTGTGCTAGTAATCTTTGTTCTTTTAGTAATCTTTTGGATTTCGAGACTTTCAGACATTTAACCTTAAAATTAACAAAACATTAATATATTTAGAAAATAAGGAAAAAACCGGCCAAGTGCGACTTGGACTCGCGCACGGATGTTTCCGTAACGATTTTAACTAAAACGGCAAAAAAAATCACGTTTGTTGTATGGGAGACCCCTATATGTATTTAATTTATCTCGCTTTTAGTTTTTATTGTTATACCGGCAATAGATATCTTCTGTAAAAATGTCAACGGTCTAGCTACCACTGTTTATGAGACACATCTTAATGAGAGAGAGACACACGGACAGCGGAATATTAGTAACAGGGTCAAAGACAAGACAAGCCCGCTGAGTTTATAACTCCGGATCATCTCAGTGAGTGGCCGCTTCCGATCTGGCAGTGACTTTTGGAATTTTGGAACCGCTTGTAAGATCTATGTGAAATAAAGTATTTTCCATTCTATTCTGTTCTAACCTCAAAGACAAAACTTAAGAATAATTTATTATACACTAGCTTTCCGCCCGCGACTTCGCCCGCGTGAATTATTTTAATAACGCAAACAACTTTCAAAGGGCAAACATTTTTCCGACTAATACTAATAATACTTATTGCGTAAACACATACCCTCTTTTTAAATGTAGTC
>DVZL01006257.1:0-11486 GCA_018236625.1 Lasaia peninsularis
TTACAAAGTTATTTATGCAGTTGATTTATCTAGAAATCTAGACAGAAATTATGAAATTTTTGATTTTTCCTTTGATGTAGACACTAAACATTAATTATATTCTAAATTTGAAGGTTCTATGTCTACTAGAAGTGCCTTAGACGTCAGTCAGTCAGTCAGTCAGTCAGTCAGTGAGTGACTGACTGAATGACTATATATACAACGAAGTTATAGGGGGTCGAAAACGGCCTGAATTGCTTCGAGAAAAGGATGGTTACCGTATGCAGTGCTCGACTTGGCGGGGGCACTGCTGTGTCCCCAGATATGCACTAGTAAAAAGCTGTTATTTTAATATTACATACAGACACTCCAATTTAATTTATTTGTATAGATAGAACTATTACCTCTCATTTAAACGAAGTTTACTTGGACACCTACCTTACATACATGCTTCATGATATATCAAAATAATACATTTTAGAATGTCTGTCTGTTTATACTTGATAATCTCTGAAAGGGCTGGACCAATTTTAAGGGCACTTTTACTGGAAGACTGCTGATGTAATAAGGAATATCTTAGGCTACTGTTATTTTAGAAATGTAGAAAATGTAATAATAAAATTAAATAAAAACACGGACAAAGTCGCGAGCAGAGCTAGTTATATCTATAATAAGAATGTTAAGGATAATGTTAAACATATAAATACAGCTGCCTGTGACTCAATCGAAGTTTCCCTAATTGTTTTAAAACTGGTAAACGAATCAGTTGGAGGCTCATGATGGTATTTAGGTTAAAACTGCTATAAAGTCTTATCTCAGTATTCTATAAACGTCATGGGCTAAGCTGTACTTACTTTATGGGGTTTATCCGGTGACATTTTTTAGTGCTGGTAACCTCATGTTATCACGTTAAAAAGTAGCGAGTGTTACAATGTAGTGACAACTATAAATAATTGTGTGATCACGTCAGAGGAGCGAGATGTAGCAGCTGCGTCTGGTGAGATAGTATCAGTGCTCAACACTGTCGTAGGGTAACGAGGATTTGCATACATAATCTAAAATCTTGGCTATGAGATGCTGACGCACCAGTAACATCTGCGGTATCTATAGGCAATGTTTGTTTCTTAACATTAGGAAAGCGATTAAGAATGAGTGATTGCTATGTTATAATAAAAATAATCTAGACTTTTTTTGTTATATGCTAAGTGTAATTGAAGCTTACTTAATAGAACTATTATATCAGAACAACATTCTTATGATATACGTATATTATCCAAAAGAAGAAAGTATTGTAATCTTAAAAAAGTCTACAAAAAACTGAATATTATGCATATAATACTTACGGGGGCCATTGATGATTCAATATATAATAGTATTCCGTAAATTCTAGAATAATTTTAACAATAAGGATGCAGTTTAATGTATTTTAATTTTGGAACTTATTACTGGATGTGCGAAATTAAATGTATATATTTTTATTTGAATGCTAATATATTTTTTTCTCCATTTCAATTCATTCAAGATGCGATGAGTGGTTTTTGAGTTAAATCGGATTTTGTTTTATTGCGTATTTATTTCGAGTTGTTGCATTTTAGGAGTGCGTCAGTTTTGTCATTGAATAGTCGCTACGCGTGAACAGACCCTTATTGGTAATTACTCAGTAGTTATTAATATAATCGAAGCACGCTTATTATGTAAATGTACCACCCAGTCACTGACTACTTTAACCTGTATTACGGAATCGTGAACATACCTATCATGCTATTTTAAAATACTTCAGTGTCTATTTTAGTCTAGAATACCATCAAATTAAATCAAATAAAGTAAGACCCTAAATGTCCTAGCGGTGGGCGCTTCAGACTTCCATTTCAGTAGTCCAGGTTATAAAGGAAGGTGACCGGTAGATCGGGTCGGGTCGCTAGTTGAAACTTAAATTGCAAGTTACATAAAAGCTTGTAATAAATATTATTAAGTACGTATTAAAATAAATCTTATTAACGAGTCAAAAATATAAAATTGTGTTAGTTTCACTATAATTCAAGAACGGCTGAACCGATTTTGTTAAAGATTGATAGGGAAGAAGGTTAGAACCAGGAGAAAAATAAAGCATATTTTTCCCGTTCCGTTCCGTTCTCATGAAATTTTATGAGCATATCGGATCTCCGAGCTTAGAATCGGTCAACATTTCTGTTCCACACTCCTAAAGCGAAATACGCCGGGACAGCTAGTTCTATGTATTTATAAATAACATATTTTATACCTACTTGGACTTCTTATATATAAGTTATAAAACTTATGTTTGTACTCATTGAAGATATTACAAAAAGGTTCGTTGACGTGACCCAGATGTAGATTTTTTTATATTCTTGTTTGTTTGTCTGTTTGTTTAATTATCTTAGAAATGTATAATATTAAACGTGTTATTTGTGTTTGTTACCTCCGAATTGTTACTAGCTGAATTAATTTTGACGATTTTTTGTTTCGTCTACCATTATGACAATTGAATATTTTGTTTTTTAAATTACTTTTATTATTTATTATTATTACTAAATAAAATAACGTGGTATTTTTGTTATGATTATTATTTTTTCTTCTATTTATTTTGTATGTTTCATTAATTACGAGTATTATAGATATGGATCTCTGTGGTCTGAAATAAAGGTATTTTATTTTTTAAGATATTAGCTACCTACCAGTGACAGTTCCTTTAAATTCAATTAAGATGAATGGATAGATAGCAGAGATCAATCGAAATAAACAGACAGACAAACATAGTACAAAATGTTATTTACGTATATGTACTGTCATATTTATTTTTCAAAAAGAGACTTCAATTTTATTGAGTGGTACATGTTATTAAAATGCACTACCAATAATATGGCAGCGTATGGCGCAGATATTCAAAAAGCGATTCGTGGTAGAGTCGGCCGCTCTGAGTTTTTATTTGCCGATATCGACGATCGGCGCCTGCTCCATTAGTCATGTGACAGTATCGATACAAAATCGGCCTTCTCGGTCGTCTTTTAATTCCGATGATGCCCGGGAACGAATCCGCCATATGCAAAACGTTCAGGAACATCTGATGAATGATCTACGTCGTCGGTTTCGCGCAGTGCGCTGATAATTGCCATGTGGATGTTCGATCGAACAGATTATATGAAAATTAATGTTTCGGTCTGGAATTGTTTATGCTCTGTGTTGATTATTTTATAATAAAACCTTTATAAAACCTCGTCACGCTCGTATCTTTGAAGGAATAGGCAGATGCACATATGCACCCACGATTAGCGATTTTATTAATACTGGCGATCTTGGAAACGGCTCAAACGATTTCAATGAAATTTGGTACTTATGGATTTTGAGGGGTAAAATATTGATCTAGATAGGTCTAGGTCTTATGAAAATGCTAAAACCAAACATCTATACAACTCTGTCCGTAGCACTTAATAAAGAACCTAAACGATCGAGCCAAGCTCGGTCGTTTAGGTTCTTTATCTCGTCTTATGAATTAAGTAAACAGCGGTTTTTATATGCCAAACAGACACTTAAATTTTGTTTTTATTGTATGTATGTATTTGTTACGTAATACGAGTATGAAATCACACAGACCGCCCCGGAATAGTGCGTCGGTCGCGAGGGTCAATGAGCCTGTGAGTCATACGCGACTTACGTATATCTTACTACTTTCTTATAAGGTTGTCGCAAGGTTTAAATAATACATGTTCGGGTGCCCTCGGAGACGTGCCAAACGAACCAAAACTCTCCAATTGGAAGCGGTCCGCTGCGGATTTATGACTCTATTATGTTATTCAATTGCGTCTTGTTTGGGTTCTCTACCTTCTCTACTGACCCTTTTACTAAGACTTTGTTGTCCGTCTGGCCAGCCTGTAAGTAAATAGCAAGACGGGTATTTTAATTCGGTGATTTTTCGCTAAGTTGTATCGACTTATAACTAGTCCCTATCCATATTTAGAAGGCGGTACATGGAATTTAGTTATTACGAAAAAAGTAAACGTAAGTGTATATTGCCAAAACAAGAATTTACAAGAACAAAGTCTTCAAACATATTCTAACTAGCTTTCGTTCCGCGAATTATTTTATTTTATAAATTTCTAAAATAAAATTAGCCTAAGCTGTTCCTTATTACATCAGCTGTCGTCTAGTAAAAGTGCCCGTCAAAATCAGTTTGGTTGTTTCAGACAGTAGCGGGTACAAACAGACAAACAGACAAAAATTGTAAACAATATTATTTCGGTATATGTACATTGTAAACATACATATCATGCATTTAGTAAAAAGACATTATTTTATACTACATACACTCCAATTTTATTTATTTGTATAGATTGAATCTAATGCAAATATGATAGATACAGTCCGTTTGATGTATCCTACTTTTTAAACCTTACACATTAAAACAGTTTATTCGACCTAGAAAGTTACAGGTGCGTTGTAATTTCACACTACACATAATGGTTTTTTAAAGTGTTCACTCCGTCATTTCAATACACGAAGGATTGATTATTATTTTGATTCACCTAGTTTTTTTAATGTATGAAACCGTAAATCACGATCTTAAGATTAAATGGTATGAGAACAGCTGTATTTATTTTGGTGGTAGAAGTTTTTTGTATCTATTTGATGTTGCTAATTATTTTCTTATGGGAAATAAATATCGTCACGTCCATGTCCCCGAAAGGGTAGGCAGAGGAGTATGCTGTGACGGGTGGCAAGTCCATTTTTCGGACTTCCATTCAGAGAGTCCAAGTTCTAACCCCGCCATACCAATGAGTTTTTCTAACTTATGTACTTTTTCTGAGTCTTCTAACAGGTGAAGGAAAACAGCGTGAGGAAACCCGGACTCATTGAATTCGACTTAATCTAGGTTTGGGTTTAGTTTCCCTTTTGGGTTGCAGAGGTCAGATGGCAGTCGCCTCGCGTAAGACCTACCTAGATTAGGTAGCCGACCTCGATATCATCTGATATAATACGGGATAAAGCTAAGATGAAGAAGAGTTACTTTAGAAAAAATATATGCTTTGTTGGAGATAACGATATTTGTGAATGAATTAATATAATATTTTGGAGAATTAATTTCTTCACGTTTTCTATGCGAAGATTGAATTTTCTCTATGTTGGTCCGGACCCTCTGTGTAGAATAGACCAACTGCCTTCCTACCAGGCAGCTCGTAACAGGTCAACTGCGTCACTACCAACTTGACCACTGGTGGTAGAGTGCTGTGCAGCTACTCGTCCAGATAGGGATCCACCGCCTTACCTATTCCTGCCGCCATAATGACATTGTCGTGTTCCGATCTGGACGGTAGGTTCGCCGGTTGACTTGCACATAAGGTCTAACAGCCCAACCACAGGGCAGCGGCGCACCTACAACATCTATGGTGTCTATAGGCCACGGTTGTCTCTTATCATCAGGAGATCCGTAAGCCTGTTCGCTGTCTTATTCCTTAAAAAAAACTGAGAAAGTCCTGTTGAAGTCGGCAAGTAAATAGAAACCACATAAAATACATAGGGCTAGTAAATCTAAAAGGATATTTGTTTATTATTGTGGTAAAAAACCTTAAAGCCGCGCGGCGCGTCTCGTATCAGCTCGATCTGATCAGCCGCTTCCATTACGTACCAAAACGGGGAGGGCTCTTAACTAAACATCGACAAAACGATAAGTTTTTTTAACAAGGTTTCAACACCTCATTCAAAGGTCACTTTTTTGTGCGCGTCCTATTACAATTTATTTTACTTAATTAAACATTGATTTGGATAAACCGCCTCTGTAGTCGAATGGGTTCTGATTCGAATCGACCCTGGGTTCGATTCCCGGGTGGCGAAAGTTGTTATAAGTTTTTTCAATTTATATTAAAACCAATGTGGCGATGGACTTGCCACCTGTCACATCATGAAACCCAATATTGACGGTTAATCGTGGGTACATATGTACTTACCCCTGCCTACCCTTTAGGGGATATAGGAGTGAATAAGAGATAATAAGTCTCGTACCCGTAAATGTTTAATGTGATAAGACAGCAAATAAACAGTTCCCATGATGGTAATAGACAACTTTACTACACGCCATAGATATCATAGAATCCTGTAGCCGGGTAACCGGAACCGGCACATCATGGCGACAGGAATAGATAAGGCGCTGTATACTCTTCAGGAAAGTTAATGGACTTTCTACAATCAGTGAAATTAAATAAAACCTTTATTGGTGTAAAATGAATACATAAGGATGTTGTTCGCGTATTATCCGAGAGTGGTATGGTATCAAGAGTTTTTTTTAAACCGGCGTGTATGTATGGAGAGAATGATGAATGTGGAGGAAGCTAGGCAGGTGTGTAGGGATCGTGACACTTGGCACTCGATACTGTCTGAAGGGACCTGGCGTGAAGATATGTATTAATGTGTGTAAGGGATATAGTTTAAGAATAAATATTGATCTTAATTAAAATTGACATTTTTATATGCTAACCATGATTGTAGGCTAAGTTGGTCCGGCCGTTTCCTACAACCTTATAATCAAGTTATTTAGCCTTATAAGTTATTTATTTCATACATGATACATAGACGGTACGGCCATGTTTTACGTAAATCGGCAGGCTACGTAGGTAACAAATGCTTAAACGCCATTAAACCAATTGGCGTCGGTAAAATCGGAGTTTCTTGAAAGGAATAAGCATGTCAATTGCCGAACCTTCAGGAATATACAGGATCAAGTCAACATTTTTGTAAACTGTGTTTATAAGATACATACCTATACCAAAACAATATTTTATAGATTTTTGATCTGTTTGTCTGTCTTTTTATGCCCGCTAATACCTGAAACGGCAGGGCCGATTTTGACGGGACTTTCACTGGCAGATAGTATAGGCAGATGTAATAAAGAAGGTACTTTTGTTTTAGAAGTTCATTTTAGAAATATATAAATAAAATAACTAAATAAAAACGCGGAGAAGTCGCGAGCACAGCTAGTAATGTATATAATCATTATTTTATGGTATTTCAGTAAGAAAAATGCATTATAGGCAGTCGACAAGGGATTGGCATTAAACATCTTATCTTATTATTGATCAGTGTCGTTCAAGGCGCTGGCTATTAGTGTTGTTTTTACACTGAAGATGGATTTTAAATTATTTATACTTAACTAGCTGATCACCGCGGTCGTACTCGCTTAGTTATATTTGTACGAGAATCCCTTAAGTATCGGAATAACATTAAGTAAGAAATAAGTATAACGTGGTAAAACCGCAAAAATCTGAGTTTAAGTTGTGTAACATTTTCTTAGAATTTTAATTCATATCTGAAAATAATTAACAAACGCCCTTATCGCCCATACTATTTTTAAAAACTCCCCTCAATTTCTCTTCAGTGTTCGCATCATCCCGGCTTCCTTATCGCGGGACCACCTTTGAAGTTTTTTTTTCCTAAAAAAATATCAAAATTTATGCGTAAACGACAAAGTTATCCGCGAGCATACATAAATATATATACAGTCGAATTGAGGAACCTCCCCCTTTTTTTGGAGTCGGTTAAAAATGGTATAGAATTTTGTGTAAAAATGGGTTAGAAGTTTAAGAGTTTGAATTGATGGTAGTTGCGAAATTCCTTTTGATGAATAGATCTCGTTGTAGTGTGTATAGGGCTTGAGAAATATATCATCACTACATAGTATAAACCAAGTCAGTTTCTCTGTCCTTATATCCGTCTGTATGCTAAAATTTTTAAAACTACGTAACGGATTATGATGCGGTTTTCTTTAATAGATAGAGTAATTCAAGAGGAAGGTTTTTCGTGTATGTGACATGTATAGTATACCCGTGCGAAGCCGGGGCGGGCCGCTAGTTACTAATATAATCAATCTATATTTTATTGCTCAAATAGGAGTGTTACAGATGGAGTTTGTTGTGTTGTATGTGCTTAATCCTATTTACCTAATTATTGTTATACAATGGCGTTTACAGCACAATTATACATATTCAAATTGGTCATTCAAAATATTAAGATATGAATAAAACATAATTAATGTCAAAAATAAATTAGGCATAAAATTAAATTAACAATAACAGAACAATGATCAATAAAATAAAAAATCCGTAAATATAAATAAATGCAACAAAGGATAATGGGCAAAATCCATTCAACTTGGTCCAAGATATAATGTTGTTTACAGCGTGTAGTTAACTCGTACTGTACTCTGTCTTTTAAACTTCAACATAGAACACTAGCGAGCGCTGATAGTTTCACGATAGATAAACAAAATAGAAAAATATAAATATATTATTCTTTCATTATAATCACTTTAGCGCATATGTTATATTATGATATTTGAACCTCATTAAGAGAGTTTCTGTGCGGCCGCGGCAAAGGGCGGCCGTTTTACCTTAAAAGGTGCTGTCACTTACCAGAACCTTTCATAACACTTAATAAGATGCAGTACGAATGTAAAGTTTCGTGATGGATCCATGAGAGAAGTCACGAGGCGCCTGGGGGCCGTGGGACAAGGCGCCTGTTTCATTTTCGACCGCAGCTGTGGTGAAGCGGGAACGGTAGGTAGAGCGGGTTTTTAAGGGTTGAAAAAGCGATAAGTGATTAGAAATCATATTATTCTCTGATAATGAACAACTGTGGCCCATAAATACCATAGATGTTTTAGGTACATCGCTGTTTATTATCAGGGTTGTTAGGCTTGAGGGGCAAGTCTACCGCCTACCCTACTTTGATCCACCGCTTTACTTATTACAGCAGGGTAGGGTAGCCGGTAGACTTGGACATAGGGTCTAATAGCCCGACCACAGGCAGCGGCGTACCTACAACATCCATGGTGTTTACAGGGCAACGGTTGTCTCTTACCATCAGGAACCCCGTGTGCTTGTTCGCTGTCCTATCCCGTAATAAAAATAGCAACCAAACTCTAGTAAGCCTATCTCTACTGTAAATATCGGCCATAAAACGACATTTTCTGAGAATTAAACCTAGCTAAATCGATTTTTCGCCCTCGAAACTCCCTAAAAACAAAATTTTAAGAAAATCGTTTGGGCCGATTCCACGATCGTTGATAAATACATATTGACAATTGTTCGTATAAAGGTATTAGATTATAGAACAGTGAAGAATTACACAGCTTTCATAATGGTAAGAAATAACCGTGATCTATAGACACCATAAGTGTCAAACTTTTAAAAAAAATATAGGTTTTATAGTAAATGGCATCAGGTTGATAAACTGTGTTATTCCGTTATCCGCCAAGCAGTTGTTAAAAAAATATGTTGATAACAAGTTTGTGACGACACACAATCTATACCTTTTAGAATGTCCCTTTGGATATCCCTGAGATGTTTTAAAGAATAGAAAATAAGAGATTAAAAGTTAATGTTATGTAAATGCGTTTCTTAATTGAATGTAAATATTATCGCCTCTATTATCAATCGTAACGGTACGGCTGTCGCCTGCTAAGACCGATAGTTGCGTAGAGTCTCGGGTTCAATTCCTAGGTTGGGCAACTTTTCTTAAATGTTTTTCAGATTTTTCTGAGTAAGCATTATATTGCCCCGAATCGATGTCACCTATCACACTAAGACCTAGTACCTTAGCTAATCGTGGGTGTTCTAGTATATATCTGCTGGACTTACAGGTCGTGCAGTTGCACACCTCTGTCTACCCCTTCGGGGATAATAGGAGTGAATCTAATAGTTATGTAAATACCCATTTAACTGGGTGAGCTCATAGTTTTGTTTGTATGTTGCATTAGTACCATTTGCGTTGCTACAATGAATGCAACGAATATTTTTTCTTGTGTTTCCGCTTCCCCGGTCGCTTTCGCCTTGCTTATACCCTCAACCGCTGCGGTCAAAGCGGCATGTTACAGCGGCAGCTAATTACACGGCGGCGGGTCGCTTTTTAACGAGCATTCATTTAGCCAAGCCGCCTGTAATCGTCACCTACGCACGTCATAACCATGTTACAACGTAATTGTATAATCTGATACGCGTCGTATGATGAAAAGGCGTAGATTAGTAACGCTTTTACTATCGCATTATACTTATTTATAAATAAAGTATTGCTTACACCGGGGCATATAAATAGACATCAATGATTCGTATCGTTATATTTTAACTCCGCTTAGATATAAATTGTGTGGATATTTAAAGAACACGTTATTAAGAGAAACTAAATTAATAAAAAATATATGTGTCTACTTATACTTTTTACTAATTTTATTACGTAAGTAAAATAAAATTGATCCACAAGCCTTATTGCAATAGCATGGTAACATGCCGCACGTCCAAGGTCATGGACGTTAATAAATGATTTTGAGTAAACATTTCATTTTATCACGTATTTAACGTAGCTATATATCACTGATAACGGCGAAGGGTGAATCAGACTTCCTTAAAGAAATTTCTATACGCATATCTTTGTATTAAACAGCAAACATTTATTTTTATGTCTTACTTCTTAAGATAATATTTAGATTCCATCAAAAACATCCTGCAAAAAAACCAAGTCTCGCAGCTCAATTTTTATTACCGTAAAAAGTTGTGAGATCGATGTAATACAAAGTCGGTTAATTTATTTTGTCCCTACTTAAGGGACCTTCTGTCTTAAGTTGTTACGTAAGTTATCACCGTATCAATATTAAAAATCTTTTACGTTTTCAACAAATAGAGCGACATAGCCATCGCATGAAAACACAATTTACGGAATGGATATGTATGTTTACAAGAAAATAATATACAAAATCTATCTGTTCCTCTGTTTGTACCCGCTAATCTCAAAAACGACTGGACCGATTTTGACGAGACTTTCATTAGCAGACATCTGATATAAAAAGTAATGGCTTAGGCTACACTTATTTTAGAATTTGATTTAGAAAAGTATATATTATATTGAAATATAATGTAATAAAATAATAATTATTTAAAAACGCGAAAAAAATTCGCGGACACAGCTAGTTAATAATATAGCGAATTTAATTATTAGTCTTCTTTCTTTCATGTTAATTGGTAATTTAGAGCTATTTAGTCATGCACATATCATGTCATGCAGACCTCTGCCTACCCCTTTGGGATATTAGGCGTGAAGTAATTTTTTTACCCCCTCCCATCATGCCTTATACATCTATGTACCTGTCTGCAACTATTATTTCATTATACGGGTACAAACATTCATTAACTGCAAATATAACTTTGTATTATCATACATTTATATAGGATTACAAAGTTATTTATGCAGTTAATTTATCTAGAAATCGAGACAGAAATTATAAAATTTCACTAAACACTAATTATATTCCAAATTTGAAGGTTCTATGTGTGCTAGAAGTGCCTTAGACTTTTGATGATAGGTCAGTCAGTCAGTCAGTCAGTTACAACTCTCGAACTACTGGTTCAAATTGAATGAAAATTTAAGTATACCGTATTTATACGATGCCTGCTTAGTAACTGAAAATTCAGGCTTGTTGTATTATCCACAACGAAGTTATAGGGGGTCGAAAA
>DVZL01006258.1:0-11486 GCA_018236625.1 Lasaia peninsularis
TTAATTTTATTAATAAAAACTTGAATATTGGCAAAAATATTTATGTGGGTATATTTCTTCAGCATTAAAGATTACACTTTATTTTTTTCGGCCATATCTAAATCACATGCATATTCCCTATTATCCCTTGTTTGGAATAAATTTCTAGAAAATTCTAAATTTAAAGCTTTATTTCCTTATTTAAAAACGAATTAAAAAATGTCACATTAATATTTTGATGATTTCAATTTTTAAATAAATTTATTTAAAACGCAAAACAAAATGATTAGAAACCTGCACAAGTGTTTTCTTGGGAAGTAAAAACATGATCAAGCTACTTCTAAGCGGCTAGCCGAACGTCTTTTTGGCCTTTATGCAAAATTTTGGATAAATACACGAGTAAAAAGACTAAGTTATTTCGCCTACTTATAAATAGTTTAAAATACAATGATTATGTAATTTGTACGTCTTTTAAGCCAAATTATGTTATAGTATATTTATTCAAAACGAATACATGAGTAATATATAAAAAGAGTTAAAAACATCTATCCTGAATGTGATGTTAAGTTCGAACTCGTCATTCTATGACTAAACTTTCATTCGCTAGCTTTCCAAACTATTAAGGCTCTTCCCTACAATGTTGACAATAATGACTTATTACTATTATAATAAGACATATAACGGTCAATTTGCAAATTCGTCACATTTTAAATATAATTAACTAAGACAATTAAATAATGTTAATATAGTTTTGAAATATTCAATAAAATACATAATAAGTCCAGCTAATACTATATCTAGAGATAACTTAAAAATTAAATTAAATAATTAAATTAACAAAAAAATGAAGTATTGTTTTTTCTATTTCCCTACAGTTTTTCGAGTAGTTCTCTAGAATAACCTAACGTAAAATATACATTAGGTAAATCGTTCTAGGCGTCCTCAAGTTTTGTTTGACGCGACAAATTTAGAATAATCTATATAAAAGAATCTCATATTATACAAAAAGTCATCAAGATCTGGGCGACTTCAACATAAGTTCAAAATGTAACTTACCCATGAGAAAATTATCATCACTGTAGGGTGGAGCCTTTATAATAATAAATCAACATCTTTACATACATATTAATTAACACTTAATTGTGATTAGCGTCATTACATAAAAACAATATTATACATATAACTTTTTTATATCACCTGTGTTCCTACTATAAATAAAGAAATTTTGTTTTAAATGAAGACATTTGACGGTAAAATTATAAATGGATGTTACGTAATGCACATTCACACATACAAAAAAGCTATGTTATACTCGGTTTCTTAGACGAAGTCAACAAAATGACAAATTGTTCCTCTTCGCTGTTGCGTTTGGATTTTGCAAACAAATAATTAGCTAAGACAGACAGTGACAATAACCGATTTCGAGGAATGTATATGTGGGTGAGCAATGGTAACTTGTTATTGCGATAACATAGCAAGCAGGCAGACGCCATTTTAAGAAAAAAATATACTTTTAAAATTTCCCGTAACTTGAATAAAAATTTTAAAAATTCATATCAAAATTCGAAAAGATACAAGAAAATCTACCATATTTGTGGTTAAACATGAAAGTCACACACCAGGTACGTTGGTGTTCATTGCATCAGTTTTTATTAATTGCTAATAATAAGATTTCGCATTTCCGAAAAGATGAGTATTTGGATAGCAGATCACCGTTTTCATCGTTGGTGTTTTAGGGGTGGGAGTCTTAACGAGAGACCCATGTCATTGTTTGCTTTACATTTATATAGAAAAAAAGTCAAAGTCGTCAGAGTACAGTTTCAGCATTACTGTTCCAATAATTAAAAACAAAACCTCCCATGGAAGAACGAACAAATTATACACACCTAATGATTTGATACTTATAAACATAAAAATAAAGTACATTTTCCCTTGACTATTGGAAAGTGCGAAATCTTTATATTAGAGAAATAGAACCTCATCAATGTTAGTTCTCTAACCACTTGAATGTTCAAAAATAAAAATTGCATGACTGAAATTCACGCAAACACTCAAAGTGTGTGGACTACCATTATCTATCATAAAACGAATTTATTCTACATTCTGGGAATGTACAAGTTAAAAATCTACAACTACTTTATATACAACAAATAAATTATAAAAATATATTATAATTCAATAAAAACAATAGTCCAGGAGTTGGCAACTGTTTGCGTGAAATATATTTATTTTAATAGCGTCGTGAACATAGATTAATAAATAAAATAAAAATTAAGGAATTTGTTTTATAGAATGTTTAGGCAAATTTAAAATACATACTAGCTTTCAGCTTCTTATCCATACAAATAAATAAAATTGGAGTCAGTACGTGTACCAAAAATTTTTTTTTGAATATTTATCTATTTGGCGGCCTCGGAAAGTCCTATTAATCTCTGGAACTGATTTTGAAGGTACTTTCACTGGCTACTTTTTTTAGAAATATACAGAATTTTACAAGTGTAAAATATTTAAGTTTTATAAGAAATTACTTCAATATTCAATTCATAGTCTTATGTAAATTTGGTCTGTGAGGGCGATTATTTATTTTGCAAAAAAAAAATGACAGATACACAAAAGATAATCCGAGCTGTCATTAAGCCCTTCTATTTTAGTCTCAGGATTAGTTAATTGACAACTTTTTTACGTTTTGACAGATATTTTTAGTTATATATTATAAAATGATTTTGTCAATATAAATAAAGTTGCGATAAGTATAGCGGCACTGTTGTTTTCAACAAAATATAAATTACATATTAAAATTATAATATCGATAAATAAACATTGATTATGAATATTTTTGACCTACAATATGAAAGTGGTATTGTGTATATATATGTAATAAAAAAATAATATTTTCATTTCTACATCTCCGAAGTGGTTATCAAAGGTATTTATGTACCTACAATTAACGTGCGATGTTAACTTTTTACTTCCTTTCAAAGTCAAAACTACACAAAGAAGTGTAGTTTATTCAAAATATTTTCGTTTTTTTAGGATTAAATAAACCTCTAATCAAAAACAGTCACCAGCTCCTGAACCAAAACACTAGCCACTACTGCTTAAAACTTAGTCTAAGAGATTCGTTCTTTGGAAGAATTGTTCAGCGTACGAATGTAAATTTTACAAAATAAATTGCAAATCATCATGACAACAGAGTATGAAAATAAAATTTGCGCTAAGTCATTCGTTTTAAAAAGGCCGCATCGCACTTTTATTGACACACAGGCGTCCCAATTGGTATAATGCTTGGGAAATATTTTGTCCCTTTCTCTCTTTAAAATGAAACTTAAAAGGCCGATAAAATTATTTACCCTTTATAAAAAACGTAATGACAAAATCATAAAGAAAAATAAATAAATATAGCTACTAGTTTCCATGATGTGACAGGACTATCCCGGGTTTTATCACAATGTTTTATTTTACCGTATGAGTGGTCAGAAACTGTATTTAGTTTGAAAAACTCATTGGTATATGGCGGGGTTAGAACCTGGACTACCGAAATGTAAGTTCTAAGCGCGTACCACTAGGCTACCGCAACTCTGACAAAAATAAGACAAAAGATGTACTTTACCAGTTCAGGTGTTAAGACATGAATGAACAACTTACATTCAAAATTCGCAAAAAAAATGCTGTATCTATAGAGTTCATAGTATGTTAATTACAACAAGTATTCCAGCTAATATATTGATAGAGCCATAACAAACTAATTTAAAAAAAACATGGCGAAAGAAAAAATGATTATAAGTCATCACAAAGAGAGAGAGGGCTATTATTCGAAACGTTCCAGTTTTTGCCCAATATCAAGTATTACCTTCTTAATACACATATAAAATTAAACCTTAACAAAAGAATTGTAAGTGCGATATTCACCAATCAGGAGCAAGCCCTTAAAGCTACACCGAGACATCCTTAAATTATGAGTAATGGAAGTACATTCAATAATCGAAAGTATCTTTTTCATGCCAATCGTTCAACAATTAGCCCATCTTATGGTTTCCTATAAAGGGAAACCTACAACGAATTGACATTTTACATTAGGTATTGATAATAGTGGTAATTCTGCTACTTAATGGAGTCGAACTGATATCCAGAATATTTCAGTATCTTTTGACACTAGAACAATAATTAGCCTACACAGAGCCTAGCGGACATTAATAGAACTAAAACATACTCAAAGCGCCTTCGTGACCATATTAAAAACGTTACCCAGAAACAAATATTATGTGAAGTTCGGTTAAAAATGAAGCGGCCTGGTGATTTGTGGGGCCGAATTATATTAGAAGTATTTTAAATTTTTTTTTCTCATTTACAAAGTGATTGAGATGACAAACTATTGACAGTAACTTGAGGCAAGATTTTGGATTGTTTGTGATGACATCTTCAACATCCAACATATTTTTTTGTTTACAAATGTATCCGTATGACTAAATATGTTACATTACACAAAGAATAAAATGTAATGAAGTAAATTATTATTCTATTTTAAGTGTAATGCGGTTGTATCGAAACCAACAGAATTACCACCATTAGTGATTTTGATACAAATCTGATATGTTTGACATTATTTCATATTTATGATTTTTACTATTTAATAATGTATCTATTGGATAAAAATATATTTTTACCTTATATATTAAAAAAAAAAACAATTTAGATATAAAAATGTTTAAGCTCATTTTTATGTTTTATAACAATGATATGATGGATATAAAATTTCAGATACGAATACCTATAATATAAAGGATAAGTTAACGCGCTCGAATTTTAATTTTGACATCTGAAGTTTTTTTTTTTTATTTCAGTGAAGTTGGCAAATGAATGCAGACTATACAGCTAACGTCACTGACATATTGTTTTACGATTAACTCTAATATCGTTTTTTTATATTAAATGTACATAATAGTTTTTTCTAACCTTTCCCTTACTTATAGAAAACGTGATGGTTAATCTTGAAGCCTATTAAATGTAAAATAAATATAAGTTGAACTTATTAATTCAAGTGTTATCTGTACAGTTTTCCGTAAAAAATGGTTTATTAATCACATTAACGTGTACATTTTTGCAATAATTCGTTGCATCAGATTTGTATCAAAACCAGCATATTATACGGAACATTGAATGCCTTATACATAAATGATCGTTGGATGATCGCTTATATTACAAATTGATAGTAGGCTTCGTGGAAGCGTGTTAGTTAGGTTATAGCGGGTTGGTGGCCGCTTCGTTGGGCAACGAGTGCACCCGCGCTGAGAGCAAGTTGTGGAGGATGAACACTGCCGGCTTGGGGCTGCCTTCCATGTCTAACTCCTATAAAAATAAAACTATTATAGCCCCAATACTTCTTCCTTTCAACCGCATCAATCGTAAAGCGTCTCAAATCGTCAACAACCGGACACTTTCTAAACGGCTTGACCTTTTAAAATTGTGTAGTTATCTGTTCACTTAGCGTCTTCTACCGCATTAACCACGAGGGATGGATGGGGAAGGGATATTTTTTTACCACTGGGGATCCATTAGGCATGTGCACTGTCAGTATCTGATTTTAAGAAGCGCTTTTTGGTTTTATGCACTCGCTATATTTATTTTTTTCTCTTATCTAATGGACAAATCCTAAAAATCTTCACGACTCGCCTACCTAGGAAAAAAGTCATTGCTACCAATTTGGACCAAGAACATTTATTTAGTACTAGCGGCGTCCGCGACTTCATCCGTGTTTTTATTTAATTATTTTAAGTCATACATTTCTGAAATTAAATTCTCAAATAAAAGTAGCTTAAGCCGTTCCATGTTACATCAGATATTGCCAGAGATTAGAGGATACAAACGGACAGACAGACAAAAATTCTAAAAATTGTTGTTTCGATATATGTATCTTGTAAACATGCATATGCATTTAGTAAAAATAAGTTATTTTAATATCACATACAGACAATCCAATTTGACTTATAATAGATAATGTATTGCGGTGTGTACTGACGAGCGTGTCGTCGTCGGCGAAGTGCAGCAGCAGCGCGGCGCGGTCGTCGTCGGCGGAGGCGCGCAGGGCGTGGAGCGGGCGGCGGTAGAGCGCGCGCGCGCCGCCGCGGCCCAGCGAGCCGGCCGCCTCCCACACGCACACGCCGCCCGCGCCCAGCGACAGCCGCGCCGCCGCGCCGCGGTACCGGCACCGGAACGTGAACTCCGGCGACAGCGCCACCGCCACGTGCGCGCCGTCCACCTGCGTCGCCAGGGTGGGTCACACACGCGAGGGAACTCCGATGACGTTTGAGAGCGTGCGATGATATCATATAATAGCTAAATTAAATACACACTAAATACTAAGTGAAGGCCATCATGACATATTTCCGCATTTAAATCGGTTAAGCCGTTTCGTAGATCAGCTGGTACAAACAGACAGACTGACAAATAAAAATTCTAAAGAATATTGATTTAGTAGATGTAGTACCTTGTTAATATACATATGCATTAAGTAAAAAGCGGTTATTTAAATATTACATACAAACACTTAAATTTATTTAATTTGTATATATAGAAGGGGAATACTAACGAGTGCACCGGCGGCGGCGGCGAGGTCGTGCGGCGAGTCGGCGCGGAGCGCACGCACGGCGAGTCCGGCGGGCGTGCCGGCGCGCACGCCCAGCGCCGCCGCGCCGCCGCCGCGCCGCCACCACGCCAGCCGCGTCGCCGCCAGGCTGAAGCTCTCGGCCGGCGCTAGCCACGCCTCGCCCGACCACGGCGCCGCCTCGTACAGTCTGACGACACACACACTTTATTATTTTTTTATTTTAAAACATAATATAGATGTAACTATATCTGTACGTAAATGCGTGCACACACGTGTTGGTGAATGCTTGCCTTCTTTTGAACATTTTTGGATGATTTTATTTATTACTAGCTGCTGTGCCCGCGACTTCGTCTGCGTTTTTATTTAATTATTTTATTTTATACATTTCTAAAATAAGAGTAGCCTAAGCCGTTCCTTATTAAATTAGCTATCTGCCAGTGAAAGTCCCTTCAAAATCGTTCCAGCCGTTTCAGAGATTAACGGGTACAAACTGAAAGACAGACAGACAAACAGCCAGACCAACAGAAAAAAAATCTAAAAATCAGTAACTGAGTCCAAAATAAAATAAATATCTTAAATCTAAGACTCTCATAAAACAAACAAAAACTTCTTAAACATCATTTTGTCACTAGCTTGATCTCTTTGAATTTCATCGTTTAATCGTCATCTATGTACCTACTTGTTATATGTTTTTTTTTTGCACTTATTTTAATTTTTTTTCCTAATAGTGTATGTATATTATATTTTTTATTAATCTCTTATTATATTTGTGTATACTTAAGTTTTGTGTTTAATGCTAGTCGTGCTTAATGTATCAAGTGCAACGAGTTTATCTTTTATGTTTTTTACGTACGTACGGGTCAACTGGCAGAGATCTCTTATTGGAGATAAACTGGCCTTTTGCACTGTAATATCTTTCAGTGTTTAACAATAAAGAATTAAATAAATATTTTTTTTAGATAATGGTGCGAAACCCTTCGTGCGCGAGTCCGGCTCGCACTTGGCCGGTTTTATTTTTTAATAATACTGAAAACAGTATGGCGACATACAGACCTCAATTCTCGGTCCGTGATAGCCACAAACGTAGGTTGCCACCCTTCTGCTTCATCTGAATCATCAGAGCCTCCAGAAGCTCCAATCTGAAAAAAAAAATCATTATAGTAAAATAAATCATAACATAATAGCCTCTGTAGTCGAGTTGGTCCCACTCTAATTAGTGGCACCATTTAAATTCGGAAGTCACAAAGTTGGTGCTCGCCACTGCCGTATTGCCGATTTCAAGAGTTGGATAGCCAGTAAACTAGCTAACGTTGTATTGTTTTTCCGAGAACTGTGAATTTGTCATCACAATTTTAGGGTTCCGTAGCCAAAGGGTAAAATCGGAATCCTATTACTAAACTTCATGTGTCCGTCCGTCTTTCTGTTTGTCTGTCAGTCTGTTTATCTGTCCGGCATCAAACTGTATCTCATGAACAGTAATAGCTAGACATTTAAAATTTTCACAGATGTGTTTCTGATGCCCCTATAACAACAGATACTAACATAATAAAATAAATATGTAAAGGCTGTTCCCATTCAACAAACGCCGTTTGCCGTTTTCATGGATAATAGTACAAATCCCAATCGTGATTAGCTGGTTTTTTGTGGACTCCATGTATGTTACAATATATTTTTTTTATTGGTAATAGGCAGGCATTTCAGGCAGGCCATCTCACCTGATGTTAAGTGACGATGTAGCCGAAGCTACATGCCTACCTAGATACAGCCTATTCACTCTGGCCTTAAAGATAGCCAGGTTAGCGACTAGTAGATAGCGACTGCAACCCAGAAGGGAAAGGGGAAAGCCTCCACCTAATTTCTGGTTTCCTTCACCGTAAGAGCACCCAAAGAATGTAAAAAAACCATAGGTACATGTCAGGATTACCGGAATGGAAGTCCGAAACTCTAACCGCTAGCCATTTTACATGGAGTCGGTCTTGATATCTTTTTTGACAAATTCAAAGGTGCTGATTTCAATTATGCCAGCCATTTTGAAATTCAAGATGGCGACTAAAAATTTTAAAAACCACTACGAGTGTCGTAGCCTTAATATTTTTATTGTGAGGAATAGATTCGCTATGCAAAAAACATACTTTTAATACTCTTACATGTTCCTGAGGTGGTCGTCTGGCCAGCCAGCCGGCGTATCTGACGTCACCAACCAAGGGCCGTAGCCGAGGCCTGGCCCTCGCCAAGGCGGCCCGAGCGGCTCGCCGAGCGGCCGCGTGCAACGCTCGGTGCCAACCAGCTGCGGATGTACTGCACGGCGCTCGGAGAGCGAGCGCGTGTACACCGTCAGGAGAATATATCTCAATCGTACGCTCCTCTGTTGTAACAAATAAATCATATTATGAGTAAATTTTATTTCGTGGATTTATTTACTGTAGTAACATACGTTTTCCCAGTATTGGTCCGGGTCCTCTGTGTACCAACTGCCTTCCAACCAGGTAGCTCGTAAGAGGCGAGTATAGGTTAACTAAGTAACTACCAATATGACCACTGGGGGTAGAGTGTTGTGCAGCAACTCGCCCGGGTAATGATCGACTATCTTACCTTTTCCTGCCGCCATAATGACATTGTCGTGTTTCGGTCCGGAAATTAAAAATTTCCTTTTGAATTTTAATGATTGAAAATAGGTGACCGGGTTACCTCACAGTGTTTTCCTTAAATATACCTGGATCCTGATGTCGCAGATTTTTCGCCACACAAGCCATTAGCAGCGGAACATATCTGGTGTCAGCACGACGTCTGCGAGGAGAAGGAGGAGATGGTGGTGCTTCTACCATATAGCCTCGTTGTAATTCCCAACCTACTTCACTGATGATTGAAGCTTTTCGAAAATATGGTGTCACTTCCCTTAGGTATTTGACTGAAAATTAAATTATACTTTTATGGAGATTTGACAAGGGCACCCGAGTTTAGGGAGTTTCTTTTACCGTAAGAGCCAGAGATGCTATTAAGTTAAAAAAACTGATTGGTACATAGATTTCAAATGTGTACTACTATAATGGAAATCCGAAGCTCTAACTACTAGACTATCAAGGCTCTGTATTAAGTTTACACTTCTAAATAAAAATGTCATTACATGTTACATAATGTAAATCTATACAAATAAATAAAATTGGAGTCTATGTATGTAATATTAAAATAACTGCTTTTTACTAAATGCATATGTATGTTTATAATGTATATATATACCAAAACAGTCATTTTTAGAATTTTTGTCTGTCTGGATTTAATAAGGAATGACTTGGGCTACTTTTATTTTAGAAATGTATAAAATAAAATAATGAAATAAAAACACGGACAAAGTCACGGGCACAGCTAGTATATACATAAATTAAGTACAAAATATATTTTGCACTATAATAAATAAAGATATAATATGATTAATAAACTTTATATTGATGATCTTGCTTATTTTCACTCTATACTCTATACTCTATAGTGACTACACATATAAGTTGTTGATATTATTCATTCTCTACTAAAATCTGTAAATAAGATGCAAATACTTTTGTTGTGTTAATTTGGACTTTTCAGATTAGGGCCAGAAGTGGTGTGTGGAGATAATGACACTGATGAGCTATGAGGGTTATATGCTTATAAATTATTTGAGTGGTCGTACATCTATAGTGGTTTCTTTAGTGTTTCATAGCTTATGTGGTCATGATAATGAAATGTATCACATGAAAGCTTTAGAACTTAGATCCATTTAACTAATTTGTCCAGGTTTTTATTTCAACGAATTTAAAAATTAGTAAAACCGCAAAAAATTAACTTCAATTTAAAAACTTCAAGTTAAATAAACATTCTTTTGTTTTTTACGATAAAAATTCTATAAAAATATCAATATTATGAATCATTTTAACATTTATATTGTAATTGCCCGCATCAAACTTCAAACTTGTTGAAATTAACATGTATTAGTCACATGATTAAAGTCTTTAACAAGAGCTAATAGGCCCTAATTTACAGGTCAAATGTATTACGAAATATAACTGACACTGAGTCTCTTATGTTATTAGGTTCTTATTCAACCAATATAAAAAATCCAACAAGTGAGATTTAGATTCGAGCATGAATGGTTCTGTACCATTTTCTGAGAAAAAGGCAACAAATTCACATTTGTTATATATGGAAGCCCTCTCAAATAATTACTTCAATCTATCTTTTAGTATATGTTGTTATAGCGGCAATAGATATACAGTCAAATCCGTTTATGGCGACATTGTTTAAAACAAAATTCTGGTTAAACTAACCAAAATCAAAGGTCCTGGCTGAATATTATATTATGACCGCTTTATCGAAAACATTGGTTTTTATGATATTGTTTACTAAGACATACCGCATTAAGCGACCACATTTTGGTTAATGTTTTTGGAGAATTATATCTGTAGAACGACCGGCTCAGCTGTATTGAATTTTTGTACAATTTGAATAGGTAACTGTATCCACATCTGGCACAGTATAATAGTCAATGGCTATTATCATTTATTTGTTACACTACATAAGAGAATTAAAAACTACAGATAATGAACAGAAGAATTATCTATCAATATCTACACAAATAAATAAAATTGGAGTTTCTGTATGTAATATTGAAATATATCTTTTTACTAAATGTTTATATGTATTTTTATGTATACCAAAACAGTATTTTTAGAGTTTTATTTATTTAATCTTTTTTGTACATCATACAGGAATATGTTGTACAAGGTGAGCTTAATGTGTATAGCATTCTCTACCAGCCAATCTTTAGACCAACAGAAAAAAAAGAACAGCTGCTTATACCCACTAATCTCTGAAAGGGCTGGACCAATATTGACGGAACTTTCACTGGCAGACAGCTAATTTAATAAGG
>DVZL01006259.1:0-11486 GCA_018236625.1 Lasaia peninsularis
TTAGAATTATTTTCTAGTTTTTAGTTGTACAAGAAATAAAAGCGTGTTTTTTGGTTTTTTTAAACTATTATTTATTATTATTCTTGTTTTATGAAATTATAATGAACCAATTCAACGCTTTTTGAAATATCAATAAAATGCGTAGCTATTTATTTAGACGATACGATAATGAAATGAAATCAGTTTTTTACAATTATGCAACAAAATAAATTAAAACAAACCGGCTTTGCGAGACGCACTTAGCGAGTCGAAATCTCGCGCCGAGGGCTTCGTAACATTATCTATTAAAAAACCTTCACCAACAACTTCATCTTCAACATTTAATATATATCTGCAATAACGACAGTACTCAACATCATATTATTCCGATTTAAATCATAGAATAGTTAATGGACTCAGTTAACAGTAAATAAATTTATAATCCGACTTATCTCTTTAACCTCCTTAAATAATTTGATTAAATAATTAAAAATATAAAGATAAGTGTTTTAATATAAAAAAATATGATGTTTAATATGAAAAAAATTAAAAGTTTAGACATTAATGGATATAGGCGGCAAATACGACTAAAATTAACAACACACCTAATTGGATAAATTATTATAACTTCCATCAAAATTTACTATTTAATGACACCAGTAAATTAACTGGTATCCAATTCGAATTAATCATTAAATTTTGTACGGTTAATGAAATTAAATACGTTAATAATGACAAATGGTCAGGGGTGTCATTACTTCGTTAATATCGCAGCGACCCTCACTTTGAAGACCTTGATTGAACTACGAAAATGAGGTTACGATGTTCTTCGAATCAATTTAAATTTTTAATGAAATACATAATTTTGACACGTAATGTGATTAATCAGGATTATATAACTAATGTAAGTCTAATCGGTTATTAAAAAAAGAAAAATATCGTACCTAAAGGGGCATGAAGATGTAAATATGCACCCACGATTAGCCAACGATATTAAGTGCTATGATGTAACAGGTGGTATGTTCATAGTCATATCAAGCATAAATTCAATACCAGTACTTTGATATTTGTCATACTATGTCTATTAGTAAGGCAGCAAAGACCTACCATAGTTCACTATTATACGTATATAAATAACTTATTTATACAAAGCAATATTGGCGGCTTTATATACACGAGTATAGGAAGCATATTATGCACATATAAACCTTCCACCTGAATCACTATATATTAAAAAAAATCGACTTTGTTTCATACTATTTAGTGATACAAATAAACACAAATTAACTAATACATCTTAAAATATACGTACAAAAATATTAGCTGCCATTTGCAATCTTGATTTATATTGTTTGTGTTTTCATTGATATAATATGTTGACCTCAAAATAAACAAACGGTGACTGATTTGGACAAGGTCTCTCCAAATTTGACGGTATTCGAGGAGAAAAAAACGCGGGTAACATTATCTATATACGTTTTAACCTTTAAAAAGCTCCATTTGGATAGGCACAGATCGCACGCAATAAATATGGGAACACATAAAACTATAAATCAAATTAGAGATGGTCTTAACACAAAATCCCGTAAAAGCCAGACTGTTATTTTATATTACCAACATATGCTTCTAAATCATTTACAATATGATAGGACTAGGGTAAAAGAATCAGTCTTTAACACAAACCTGATTATGGACAGTCTCATAAAAATATATATTTTTAAATAATAAATATGTTGGTATTACAATACTGACAACATACAAAATGTATGTTCCATTGATAGTTTCCACATAAATTCCACATGTCTGCTGTCGCTTATTTTATGAGTAGTGAGGCAAAAATTAAGAGCGCTGTACCGCGAAATAAAATTGTTCTTTCATATTTTTTATATTAAATTTAGTTGTTACAATTATTTTCCATAAGAAGAGAGTACATATCTCTGCCTATCCTTTCGGAGAAATGAGCGTAAAATGATTATTTTTTTTGTAGAGTATTCTGTGTTCATAATTTTTTTTTCTTTTATTGTTTTTATCGCACAATCTAATAATTTTCTAACATATTGGCACATCCGCCTTCAATATAATTTGACAATCTATTATACAATTCAATAAAATAATGAAAAATATTGCATACAATATTACAGTAAACTTTAACTGAAAAGTTCTTAAGTCCTAATAGCAGTAATTATAATTGGTGCTGTTACCCCACTATAAAAGATAGATTATCGTGACCTAATTGAAAATCAGATAACATATTATTAAATGGCCAAACGAATTTATATGTTGAAGTTCGATCTAATTTACTCGGTTTTAATTGAAGATATTTTATACAGATGAAAAAAGTGCTCATCGTAATCGAGATGCGCATAACAAAATGGCGGCAAATGCTAATTTGTATAATGAATTCTAAATTATCGAAAACGTTCAGTATTACTTTTGAAAGTTCGGGTGGAAGGTTATTACTTGGAAAGGACGGTTATTACTTCGAAATTTAAATTCAAAATGTTGGAAGTAATGACCTTACCGATACTCAAAGTAATGAAGGTGACAAAAACATCACATTAAATATAGATTTTGGTCACGAAACAAATTCCACTTATTCTGCAATTCGCTTACTGAAAGGCCGCTGACTCAACCACACTTGAACTAAAAAAGCATGCATAAGAATCGTATTTTATCTTTTTCGAGGAGATGCTTAACATTAAATGAAGTATTTACGAGTAGTGGACACCCACGTGGTGTTGTAAACGAAAATACATATTGAATTATGTCCAGCTGTCCCTGTTGAAGGTTTTTAGTGAAGATTAATCTGATTCGCATCTTAACTTGAAACATCTTCGAATTTAAAGATCTTGTTAATCCTATTTGTTTTTTCAATCATATTTTGTAACTTCTTGCGCACCTATATATAAAATTGCTATTCTAAATGCAAAAAATCACATGTAGGTACTTATTATTTACTTATAATTGAAAATTAGTTTTCTATATATGATATGAATATGTGTAAGTTTTACCAAGGGCCAACGATAAAAAATATAGAATATAAAATTGCTACATGTGTGTGTGTGCACATAATATATTATAAAAAATACAAATGGCGAATTTATACCTAAGTGGATATCTTTCTGATTTTAAAAGTTGTTTTATTTAAAGACGTTTATATGTATAACTTTTATTATGTGTCCTAATTAAGAAAACTTGTTGATTTTTTTTCTAAACCAACCTTTAAAGCTGTAATTAATTTTAGCGTTTTCACCTCTTTTTTCACCATTCCTAAGGGTAATAATAAATAATGTGTAAGAAGTTAAATGTTAGAAAATATACGAGTACAATGACAAAAAATCATCACTCGACCAGTTTAAAAAATTTCATGACGTTCATTGAAGATCAATTTTAATTAAAGTCCGAAGTTTTTATTTCAAAGTTGCAAATTGAAATTTTAAATAGAGTAACGTAATGACGACAATAAGTAAGATAGTAGTTCCAAACTGGACGAACACACTATCATAACACTCTTCAACTTAGAAACCCTTTTCAAACAAAGCTTTGAAACTCTACTTTCAAATCGTGTATTTTTCACTTGCATTGAGATACCTATACATATAATAAAACTATAGAATTATTCTGTACATTGAAATAATAAAAAAATAGGTCGGGGTAGATAAAACTGGTAGTAGAAAACATTTTCTGTATTTTTAGAATTTTTGTATATCTCTGTCTATCTGTCTGTATGCCCGCGATTCAAGTTTACTTAAGAGGATTCCGTGGGAGAGGGGATAAAGCGAAAATCTATATTTGGCTGTAATTCAAGAACGCGCAGTCCGTTTTCATTTATAGTTTTTTATTAAATAGAACATAGTTGACAGATTATATTGTGAGTTTTGTAGTTGAGAAATTACAACCATAACAATTATTATAGCCTACGCGGCCGGAGTCGCGCATAAATAAATAAAATTGGAGTATCTGTATGTAACATTAAAATACCAAAACAACATTTTTTTGAATTTTTTTTCTGTCTGTCTGTCTATCAGTTTATACCCGCTAATTTTTGAAACGGCTGGACAGATTATGACGGGAATTTCACTGCTAGACAGCTAATGTAACAAGGAACGGCTTAAGATACTTTTATTTCAAAATTTTATTTTGAAAATATAAAATTAGTTTATTAAATATAAACGCTTACGGAGTCGCAGGCACAGCTTATAAGTAATAATGGCTGTAGGTAATGGAAAACAGAAGATGTAAACACATTATCACGTAGCTCGCACCGCGCTTGTTGAATCCCACACCATCTGTGACCTTGCAGGAACAAATCCTCTGTTGAATGCCATCGGTGCCTTAACACCCACGTCGTTTGCAAATTAAATGAAATTCTTGCAATTAAATCATTCTGACCGTTAGGGTCTTTTCCCACATACCGAAAAAGTCTTTATTTTACAGCAAATGATAACAAAGACTAAAAACTATTTAATTACAGAACGATTTTATTCTATATTTTTTTCATAGTTGACGCTTAATGAAACTTATATATATTCATAAATGAAAAACAAATGTACTTTTTCACATAATATCTATTTATAATTGAAAATCGCTTTTGATAATAGCCGAATGGTTTCATTTTATATAGCATCATGGGAGCTAACATTAAGAATTTAAATTGTGGAATATGTTTAGTTGTATAAGTGTCCGTATAATATTTTCAATAAGTTTTTGAGGTACAAACTAAGTTGTATATATTGTGTTACACTTATAAGTGTATAGTTTTGTTTAGTTGTTTTTTTAATTGTTAATATTTTATCATAACATATGACGACATATGTTACGTGTCGTAAGAAATGACCCGAAACCTGAAAGAACTTGATGAAGATCAAAGCGGTTTTTTTTGTTATTATTAGATTTGACTTGGTTTTGCCATTTCTAAATAATTTTGTTAGGAAAATATTAAAATTAACTATTAATTTGGAAATTTTATTATGCTTTCAAAGTAGTCGTCCGCTATTAATTATATTTTTTATATTTTAGTCAATAAATATTTTTATTTATTTATATCATTTCATTCAATGCATACGAGGAAGGAGAAGAGCAAAAAACGTTAGACGTTACTTCAGTCTTTCAATTCAATAAAAGGTTGTCGGCGGAAACCCTAAAAGTACTTATAAGTTTATCATTGGATTTTATCATTCTACATAACCATTTTAGATATTATCTTAACGTTTGTTTTCGGATATCCTGAGCTATAATAATGGCAATTTGGGGTGCAGGATGGAGCCATGTTTATTTAGATGATTCTGGTGATACAGAGACTAGCTTTTTCCTTGACCGTACCGTAACCGTAATCTTTGCTTATCTTCACTGCGCGTAATTAAGTTGATTGTAAAACGCGGTAAAACTGCAAAACACCGACTTCAATTTCATTATAATGACGTCTATTTTTATGGAATAAGAAAGCGAACAAGCACAGGGGTCTCCTGATGGTAAGAGAAAACCCTGTCCTGTAGACACCATAGATGTTGTAGGTGCGTCGCTGTCCTGTGGTAGGGTTGTTAGGCTTGGTGTGCAAGTCTATCGGTTATCCTACCCTCCGGACTGGAACACGACATTTTCATTATGGTGGTAGGTACAGATAAGGCGGTGAAGCCCACCAGTGGTTTTGTTGGCAATGATCTTGATAACCTATACTCGCCTTTTATGAGCTGCCTGGTAGAAAGCAGATGATCTATTCTACACAGAGAACCCGGATCAACACGGGAAAACGTCGTGGTAACTTTTTGTTTTTGTATAATTCAATAGTACTCCTCAGTAGTCAAGGTTTACACCTGCCATACACATTGTCTTTCTCATTTAAAATGTTTCTAAGTCCTCTTACGGTGAAGAAAAAAATCCCGGGATTTGTGCCCGATATGGCGACGGACTTGTCACCTGTCATGTCATAATATCACCTAATGTCGTCGGCTAATCGCGAGTGCATATTTTCAAAAGTATTGAACCAATCTCAATCATAATTTATATCGGATCTCTGAAGTTTGACCTATCATGCAAAACAAGAATCATCAAAATCGTTTTAAAATTGTCGGAGTAATCGCGTAACAAACATACAGATGAATTTCCATTTCATATTTTACGGAGTCCTGATGCCGATGGCAACACTTATCTATTTTTCATTAACGATAACCTATTTGGATACTTTGCTTTAGAATATTTGAAAATAAGAAAACTTCTAAAATGATACATTGTAAGGAAGGCTAAAAATCTGAGAAGCGAATATTTAGGTTAGCCAAGGTAAAGAACCTTTGTTGCGGTAGTTCGTTAACACGACATAATAGCTCCAAGAATCTCTCCAGAGATTATTCGTCGACACCTGAACTAGATGGCGGTGATATCTGCGGCGCCTGTCTCCAACGGAGACAGGTTTTTCATGGCTTCATGTTTATACTCGTTTTTTTAAAAGCTTTTGTCTTTAAAATAGCCAAAGATTAAAAAAAATTAATAAGTATTTTTAAAATATAATGATAATAAATAAGTATCTTTAAAATAAATGTTATACTTACAAATTATAGATTTTGGTCGGAAATAGATATGAAATTTTAGTTTCCTTATTTCTCAGGGTTAACTTGGTTTTATAACTTAACAAATCAAGTACTCGTCTTAAATTATATCTGATAAATGGTATTGTCATATAGGCAGTGAAAGTCCCGTCGAAATCGGTCCAGTCGTTTTAGAGATTAGACGGTATAATATTTTGGTATATACCTCGTAAACATACATATTTTGCTTTTAGTAATGAGCGGCTATTTTAATATTAGGGACGTATATACACTCTAATTTAATTTATTTGTATAGACAAGTAAGGTGCTTATTAAATTTATTTAGGTATTTGGTTAAGCATTTCTAGATAACACTAACAATAATAACACCAGTATATAATTTGCTAACTTTGGGGTACCATCGCTGGTCAGATTATACAAATTGATCTAACCAATTTGTATAATCTGTCTGAAGTGGATGGTTATTTATATACATATTAATTGGAAATATCCTTAAAAATCTACTAAAAATAAAACAAATATAGTAGAGAAATAAGTTACAAAGCCGAATTGCAAAAACGGAAACTTAATATGATGCTATCTATCCATCCATTTGCGACAACAAATTTATTCTGAAACCGGAATAAAACTGGGCTGCACTTAAATCTGGATTTAAAGGAAACTTGAATTAAAAAATTAAGGAGGTTCTGCTTAAACATTGAAATGAAACTAAAAAATAATATTCGTGCAACGTTTATATAAATAGGTCTTAAAATATAATATAAAAATAGTAACTGATCTATATAAAAGTTTTGAGATATATCGAAGTAAAACAATAGTATTATTTGGGTAAGTTACAAGTAATTGATGCCTTAAATACAGAACCTTTAATGTTGTTTAGTGAACGCTACAAAAATTTGTATAAAATATTGGGCCTTTTCTAGAGTTACACACTTTAGTTTATCGATAAGTAAAAAAATATTAAAAGACTACAACAGGATATTTATGGGACTCGTCCGAGTCTTTCATGTTATCATAATCCAGTGACGTCATCCAAACTCCCTCAACCAAACTAAGAAACGTTCAACTTCATCACGACAAAGCATTTTCTTTTAACATTTTTCCCAATAAAACGCATATAATGGTATGAGAGAACTTGAACCGAGCAATGAATCACTCGTCGAGTTTCCAAACAAATGCACTTTCCGCTAGTAAACTGTTTTACTTTGTCTACAACGTGTAATACATGTATCTGTTTAGTAATAATACATTTTAAAACGATATGTTACAAAGTATAAAATAATATTTAAATATTGAATATATTGATTATTGAATATAATATTTAAATATTGAATTGAAGAATATTAGTATTACAAACTTGATTTATTTTTCTATACTTTGTAACATATCATTTTTTCGCGTATCATACAATTTTTAATTAAAAATAGTAGTAAATCTGCAAAAAACCAATATCCTACTTCCAACTAATATTTTAAACGCGAATGTTTGTAAGTATGGATGGATGTATGTTACTCTTTCACGAAGAAACTACAGGACGGATTTGGATGAAACTTAACGGTAAGATGGATACATGAGAACATATAGGCTACCTTTATCCGACTATATTACAAATAGTGTATGTTTTTACGCAATAAGTATTACAATTTGGAAAAAAATCTGCCCTTTAATAATTCACGTAATTAGATCATAAACATTAAGGTACAATCAGTTAAAAAGATGCCTATGTGTTAATCTCATGTATAAGCTATAATATTGTAAAGTTTAATCTAAATCCCTCCAGACGTTTTTTTTTGTAAAGAGTAACAAAACATACATCCATACTCACAAACTTTTGCATTTATAATATTTGTATGATGTCGTAATTGACGTGGACAAAGCTATTGAAAAGTAAAAAGACGACAAAACTTGAAGCAAGCAATGAATCACTTTTCAAATGTTCAAATGTATTTTCCACAAGTAAACGGATTTCTTTCGAATCCAGTGAGGCATTATGTTGAAAAATATGGTTTAGTGCTGTTCAATGAATTCTCTTTGAACAACTTCTCAGGAACATCCTTTCACATTTTATACTATTTAATGTCTATACAAAGAAACAAAATTGGAGTGTCTGTTTGTAATATTAAAATATTGTCTGTCTATTTGTTTTGGCTAATCTCTGCAACAACTGGGCTGATTTTGATGGGACTTTCATGGCCAGACAGCTGAAGTAATTGTAACTCCGAGTATCCGTATTTAATTAAATTCAAATGCGAACTAAGTCGCGGACACTGCTAGTCTTAAATATTAATATGGTTATACTTAATAAAAAAACTAAAACTTCCAACCAAGTAATCTTAAGCTATCTTTCTTACTGCCCTAGGTCTGCACATCGTCTCATTATTTATTATCTGATCGATGCGATTGGAAAGTGGCTTTGTTTGGCGCAAGGGGAGAAAAATAGGCACATACCCCATCGAGGGCAGAAAAAATAATTATCTATACAAATAAATAAAATTAGAGTATCTGTATGTAATATTAAAATAACCGCTTTTTACTAAATGCATATTTATGTTTACAAGGTACATAATATTATACCAAAACAGTGTTTTTTTTAATTTTGGTCTGTCTGTATTCTGTCCTTCTAATCTCTGAAACGGCTGGACCGATTTTGACGGGCCTTTCACTGGGAGACAGTTAATTTAATAAGTAACGGCATAGGCTACTTTTATTTCAATATTATTTTTAAGAAATGTATAAAATAAAATGATTATATAAAAATGCGGATGAAGTCGCAGGCACAACTATATACAAGTTCTACAATATAAATATTGTAGCTTTCGACATCCACTCAATTATTATTTATTCCAACATACGAACCATTACTACAAAATTAATTATAATATATTTTTTCACGAAAACTAAACTCTACGGCTAGTTTAAAATTTATACGGTAATTGGGAGGTATAAACTTTATTTTACTCTAAAAAACTTGGTGGTTGGCTGATGTGGAGCTAGATTATTTGCTTTTTGAGCTTGTTAGAATCCAGCGAAAAATTTGCTGCCTGTATTTTTAATTTTGCCCCTATGCAAATTTGCTCAAACTAAAAAAATACAAATTACAAGATATAGCGGATGTAGCGCTTTTAAAGAAAACTGTGGTGGGTGACGTTATTTGGGAAGACTATTATGAAAACTATATACCTACTACGTCTATACTTATTGCTATACATTTCGTTCATATTTTGAAAAAATGATGTAATTAACAAGGAATTCAAAATTAATTAAAAATAAGTAGGTACTACATATCTTTTTCTTATTACGATCGAGATGACGTAGATGATATTTAATGCTTTGAATATTGTGGAACTAAGTGGCGAGAATTGGTATAGGACTCTTCGGAACACTCCTAATGATATACATATACCTTTCTTGTATTTAACAACAAAGTAATTTCAAATGAAATAAATACTGTCCGCTGCCGTTGCCACTCTCACCATACCTTAAATTTGGCGCAGGTCCAAAACAGAGCACGTCTGCAGTGACTGCATTGTAAGCGTAATTTATAGAAACGCCCACTAATTCCCCGGATCTCAGGAGTTTACTGGATATGAGCTCAAGCGGCATTTCAACTTGAGTGTAAATGAAACCACATTTAGTGTTTGATCTCATTTTATCGATTTTTTTAAATTGAAAAGGAAGAGGTTCCCAATTTGACTGCATGTTTTTTCTGTTTTTTTATGCGATTAATCGAGGTTTAACTTTAGATTTTTTATGAAAGAGGCAGCCAACCCAAAAGTGGGTTTCAAAATAATTAAAAATTATTTAACGTATTTTTTTTCTTGAAGCTCTATTTAACATATTATTTTACATTAAAATCTAGTCTGTAAACCAATCAGTAATTATAATTTCATTTTATCTTTTAAGTTAGAGTATCTAAGTTAAAGTATTTTGTTTAGTGAGAGACACTTGTTTTGTATCGTTACAACATTTGTTTTGTATCGTTACATCTAGTACTATATCTTCTGTGGTATCCTGAATTTAAAACCATCAATGGTTGTGTCAAGAGTCTCCGAAGCCAGCTGGTTGCATGATGAGATTAATTCATGTGAAGGAAACTAAACAAGTATGGAGGAGAATGGAGAGACTATGAAACTTGGCACTCCATACTCTCTGCATACCTCGCTAGGGTCTTCGAATGAATATATTATTTATGTATATAAAACCCTGTAATTTTATTTATCGTGTCTGTTTGTTTCAGGTGACATAGAAGACTGCATAGTAACCCCAGCGTACCAAGGGCAGTTTACACCCTTACCGGAAGCGCTATGTGACTGCATTATGGACCTCACATCACAGGTAAAGGTTTTTAATAGAGAAACGCCAAAAAACAACGTACCTAACTCATTAATGAGAAATACACATCAATTATATTGAAGACATTTTCGCTCAATTGTCAACTTCTCGTCTTTTGTGTAAATAAGTTTACTGATTATCCTGTTCCTTAAACCGGAATACGACAGTAGGAACATGTGAGCAATAGCGACAAGATAAGAGCATTATTTACAAATTAAAAAAGTGTAACTTATTACATAATTAGGCTTTTTTTGAACCGATTGATTAATGCTCTAAAGTTAATTATCATGTTCACGTAATGTCCATTAGCCAAATGAACCTAAATTCTATTACCATATTTTAACATATCAAGGACGAGTATTTAAATCGAGAGCTGGATTTTCTGTATAGCGATCCGCAGATATCCGAGTGGAGACAATACAGAAAGTCACTTGTAATACGACTTTTAGCTTTCTTATTATGCCAACGCCATGTGGATATTTTAAAATAGATAATATGTTTACTTGTAGTTTTTAACAGTAAATTACTATAAAACACAACAGAAGAAACTACGAATGTGAAAAATACCTATGGCTTTCAAATAGTTAAAATATTTGCTTCTGAAAAAGCTGTCAATATATTTTAATACATACT
>DVZL01006260.1:0-11486 GCA_018236625.1 Lasaia peninsularis
GCATATAATTTGCTTACTTTGGGGTTAGATCAATTTGTGTAATTTGTCCAGTAATATTTATTTATTTATTTATTATTCATAGGCTTTATAACATTACTAGCAGTACCCACGACATTTTGCACTTTTTTATTTGATTACGTACGTATGTTTTTTTAAATATTTCTAAATTAAAAGTAGCCCAAGCCTTTTCTCATCACATCAGCTGTCTACCTGTAAAAGTCCCGTCAAAATCGGCGCAGCCGTTGTAGAGTTTAGCGGGTACAGACAGACATACAAAAAATCTAAAAAATACTATTTTGGTGTATGTACTATGTAAACATATATAATTATACATTTAGTAAAAAGCGGTTATTTGAATATTACATACATACACTCCAGATTTATTTATTTGTATAGATAATTAAAATTTTCCGGTCACCTGCGGATTATTTCTAATAAGTTCATCAGTTTCATATTTTTAAACGACATTTGTCGCCTCGTTGGTCGAGGGGTTAGTAGCACACCTAACGCCACTAATCAGCCGCTATGTTTGGGTTCGATTCCGGGGCAGGCATTTGTGTGATGAACATATGTTTTTATATCCGGGTCTGGGTGTTTATTATATTTATTCTGGTGCATGTTTAAGTATTAGCTGTGCCCGCGACTTTGTCCGCGTTATTATTTAAGTATATTATTTATTCACTTTAATAATAGAAAATTAAATAAACATAAAACAAGTATTAATTTAATTTAATATGTACATAATAATGAAAAAAATCTATTTTTTGCCGCTTTTAGGGTTCCTTACACAAAGGGTTAAATCTACGACTTACTACGACTCCGCTGTCTGTCTGTCACCAGGTTGTATCTTGTAAATCGTGATAGCTAGAAAGTTGAAATTTTTACGAATGATGTGTTTTTGTTACTGCTATAATAACAAATAATAAAAACAAAATAAAATAAATATATAAAGGGTGCTCCGATACAAGCAATGTGATTTTTTGCCATTTTTATAGAAAATGGTACGGAACCCTTCATGCGCGAGTCCAACTGGCACTTGGCCGGTTTTTTATAAATAATGGTATTGGTAATGGTCTTGGTCTGTCTTTTGCAGTTTTGCTACGTTTAAATTACTTTGAACTCAACAAACTCAATGAAAAGCTTCTTCTTTCTAAAATATATTTTTTGTCAAGCTAGCGGTGTTAGTCTCAGTATTTTCATCTTATATATTTATTTAAAGCACAAGTTTTTCTTTTGAGTTTCAACTAAGTTTATTTACAACCATTATATGAGTTCATTTTCATCTTCTAAAATTGTGCTTGTTTTTAGGGTTCCATACGCAAAAGGTAAAACGAGATCCCATTGCTGACTCCGCTGTGCGTCTGTCTATCACAGGGTTGTATCTCACAAATCGTGAGAGCTAGACAATTGAAAATTTCACAGATTATGTATTTCTGTTTTCGCAATAACAGTAAATATTAAAACCAGCCAGGTGCCACTCCGCACAAATCATGGGAGCATCCATTCATGGGAATATCCATTTTTTAATTTATCCAGTTTTTAAAAAAGATACACCTGGTGACAGACAAACAGACGGACAGCGGAGTCTTATTAATAGGGTTCCATTTATACTCTTTGGGTACGAGACCCTAAACATAAAATAAAGTTAATATTTAAAAAGGAGTCTCCTATACAACAAATATGTTTTTTTGCCGTTATCACAGATAATGTTAGGAATCCTTCGTTTGCCAATACGACGCGCACTTGGCCAATTTTTTAAGTTCTTAAAAAGTTGTTTCATGGTTGACATATATTTCTAAAATACCTAACATTTAAGTACACTCCAGTAGTAGTATCTTGATAAGAGAAATTAATGAAACCTAATTCCTGAAAGTAATGAATACTGTAAGCGTTCATTAGTTTTTCAGATCACGTACTTGATAAAGTACAGCCTGAGAGACGAATAGCACTCAATGCAGTTTGCCGTGAAATGAAAATAATAATGATGGATCGTTAATTTTCCAAGGTTTTTATTCTTTTTCTATTCTACTAAAAATTTAATTATAATTTTGCTAAATTCCGCCAAAAGACAGTAGTATTGTGCGACTCGATCAAGCAACGCACAATATACATATAATTATGGATTTTCGTAAAGTAACGCCTGATTCTATTAACTTTTTTGATATTTTAACGTTTAATTGATCGTTTCTTATCTTCTCTGTGGTTGAGCGCAAACGGTGTCAGAATTTGAGACACCAGGTCCCGGATTCGAAGGAAACTCGTTGTATGAAAACTATGTGCCCGATATGGCGACAGACTTGCCACCTGTTACATTATAGGACCTAATATCGTCGGCTAATTGTAGGTGATTAAATATGTACCTACCCCTTTAGAAACATGGGCGTGAAAATATATCTTATTTAAACATAAATTGTCTGGGATTGTATATATTAGCAAACTAAAAATAATGTTGTAAATAAGGAAGTTGATAACGTTATGAGATCTTATTCTGTTTACTGATCAAGGTTTAACTGTGTAGTTGCAACGATATAGGACTACAAGGATATTGAAAATATGGTAATTACGAAATATACCTACTAGAAGCTTAATAAACTGATACGCGTGAGTTTGGATTCGGAGAATTTGGAAATCTATTCTTGTACACGCGAGATTATCTTAATTACTACTATCAGGTACTCTATGACAACACAATTTGGCAATAAGTGTTTTAGGGAGTCGTGGTTTAATAGTATGCGACAAGAAGTGCTTTAAGGGTGTCACAATTTGATAAAAGGCGGTAAAAAGTGTTTTAAGGGGTCCACATTTGATAGTATGCGGCAATAAGTATTTGAAGAGGTCGCTTATATGATAATATTTGGCAAGAATTATTTTAAGATGGTCACAATTTGATAATAGGCAGTAAAAAGTGTTTTCATGTATCTCGGTTTGATAGTATTGGACCAGAATTGTTTTAAGGGGTCGCTGTCTAACAGTATGGGACCAGAAGTGTTTTAAGGAGTCGTTATTTGATAGTATTCAGCATTAAGTGTTGTATGGTATCACCCTTTGATAGTATGCGACAAGAAGAATATATTAATGGATCGTGGTGGTATGTGGTAAGAAATGTATTAAGGGGTCGTAATTTGGTTGTATACAGTAAGAGGTGTATTATGGGGTCGTGATTTGATAGTATACGGTAAGAAGTGTATTATGGGGTCGTGATTTGGTAGTATACGGTAAGAAGTGTATTATGGGGTCGTGATTTGGTAGTATACGGTAAGAAGTGTATTATGGGGTCATGATTTAATAGTATACGGTAAGAAGTGTTTTAAAGAGTCGCAATTTGACAGTATTCAGCTAAAGTGAATGGGTCGAAAATTAAATGGGTCGTAGTTTGATAATATGCACCTAAGAATGAGTGTTTCTCTGAGGTGCGAATAAAAAACATAAATTCTCAATTCCAGAAACATTATAAGACCCTGTGAGTTTCTTATAAGTCTCAATAAGTTTTCTTCTTTAGTTATGTTTTTCAAGAAAAGTGAGGCTAAGTTTCTTTATTACAAAGTATACAATGCTTCCATTTCTCCGCAGTGTCTGTTATCAGGTAATCGGCCGTGAAACTTAAGTCTTAAGCTTTGACTTCGAAAATTATAATTGGTAGATAAAAGGCACGTGAATAATGGTTCTGATTAGATGGGCTTGGCGTCCGTCTATTTTTATTTTTAGCAATTACAAAGCGAGCTTATCGGCAATAGTTGATTAATAAATTAATCTTTGAAATAGACATTGAACTTGTTTTTCGAAGCCTTAGTCTATATATAAAATATGATTGCTGTTTTTAATTTATTCTCGAAGACTAGGGAAGATATAAAAGGTTCGTCATCATGGAAAAAATGCTATAATCCTATAAAGCAAAACAACAATTTTGTTGTCCCTTAGAAAATATTTCTATCCGAAAATATTTGATGTTCATCCCCTCGTCGTTCAGAAATCAAGTTTAATTTAAAAGTGTGTTTTTCATTATTTTTGGTTTCGCATTCCAAAAGTTTGATGTTCGAGTTATTTTGTTTTGGTTAAATTTTGACCACATTTTCACTATCATTTTACAATAACTATTGTTCAGCTTTTTATTTAATGTCTCTGAAGTGGTGCGAAGTTTGCCGACTCAGCTAGCTGTGATATATGTCTTCTTCTATTTTTATATATTTATGAAGGTATATGTACCAACGTTGTTTCTGAAACATAATACGATACTAACCTGCTAAAGATTTCGTGAGAAAATATTGAATTTACTATATTTTATTCCGGTCTGAGCTCCATGTTTTGTATGTACCTTTCTTAACCCAAATAAAAGTCTTATAACTTTATATCTTACTTACATTTAATATATTTTTGGAGTAGAGTTCTGATTACTGTATAATTTGGTTGTAAAGTAGATAATTTAAAATTTATATTTCTTGACTTTTATTCAAGTAATAGTCAGTAAGAACGATTGAGTAAGTCGTAGAGTATCGCCACAATGTCCGTACAAGCTATTGCTGTGGTAGCTGACTTTTTTTATGTATAATGCTAAAGATCACATTTTAAGGTTAACAAAGCATCTTTAACATCTTAAGTTGGCAACGTTTAATACCTACTTGCCGATTGAAAATCCGTTTATCTCACACGTCAAATCTTTTTTATTTACAAATTAACATAAATTTTGTTGATTTTACCTTAGTTTACATAAGTTGGTTGTCAAATATTTAAAATTATATTCATAAATCTCAACAAGGCTTTGAGTTTATTCATTTTTGCATATTTTCATTTTTAGAATTCAGAGAAGCAATGATTGTAATGATACCAAACAAACAGTCTCTTTTGTGAAACAATCTCATGGTCATTTAACGTAGTTTGTAAATCATAACAATTGTCAATATTAAAATTTGTATTATGCTGGTACGTTTGAAGCAACCTCGAGTCGGTATGTCTAAGATACAGTTAATGAACGGACATCGGAACAATGTTTCAGCGTGTAATTTATTCATTACACAGGCGTCCTCGATCAGCCGAATGTGGTGGAAAGTCACCGCGTAATGTTTTCCAACGATACACAAGTCATTGTTCGTCAATGAAGTTTATTCAGTGTATAAAATGAAGGAAAATTAAGAGTGAACATTAAATTTTCATGATTCGACTTTTCTTGCGCTGAAACAAACATTGGCAATGTATTTTCTCTTTGTTTTTTTTTTTACAATTCGACTGCGAGTGCGATAAAACAAGCCTTAGTTTAATGACAATTTTATCCCAATTTTTTAACCGTCTTTAATAATGACTTATTTATTTATTTTTTTATTTTTGAGGCTCGACGCCTTCGTCAATTTTGAATGGATTTGTATTCGTTTTATAGGTTTTCGATAAGGGTGCTGCGACACTGGTTAGTTTAAACAAAATCTGGACTCGCCAAACGCTAAGAGCTAGACAAAATTATAGTGCCAAATAAATGGTAACAAAGGCTTTACTTTGTTACAATTTGTTGCTTTATAAATGTTTACTAACATTATCTAACATAAAATAATTTTTAACGTTTTCGTATGTTTCTTAATAAAATAACTGACATAAAAATAATAACATAAAATCGGCAGTGTGGCAGCAAACACGGTCGCCTAGATACTGTTGTTGTTACCTTCTTTATAGCTGGAATCTTTAAGACTCTAGGAGTTCCGTTTTTCGCCATTAGCCTACAGAACCCAAAAAAAGCTACAAATTTTAAACGTATCTTTGTCAAGATGAAGAACAAAAACACGTACAGGTTTCTATTCTGCTCCAGTCAAATTATCACCCCAACATTTATGGAATTTATTTTTTAACAGACCGTTAGTTAGTTTGAGTTTAACAAAAGTTAGTTTGAGTTACTTCTTATTACATCAGCTGTGTGTCAGCGAAAGTCCCGTCAAAATCGATTGAGTCGTTTCAGAGATCAGCTGGAACAAATAGTCAATCAATAGACGGACAAAAATCTTATTTTGGTATATGTAAGTACCATGCATAATATGCATTAAAAAAGCGGTTGTTTTAATTTTACAAACTATCACTTCAATTTTATTTATTTGTATAGATATGACAACGTGATTTCAATATTAGTGGTGATAAATATTCCTCAATAGTTATTTGCCTCCGTTTCACCCGCGTAATACTTGCAAACTAATAGCCTAATAAAACATTTCTTGTTTACATATTGAAAGCATAACAGTCTGAGTTATCATCACATTTATAATATGGTTAATCTGAATAAACAGACACAAATTTGTCAAAGTTATATATCTGTAAATTCCTAAGCATTACACTTACTTTACAGAAAAGTTGATTTTAAATCACGTCAAATGATATCAAAATCATTTGGTGATAAAAGCGAGTTTAAGAATAGTACCTGAAACATAGTTTATAGGGTTTCTTACTAGAAGAGTAAAAACGAGACTCTCTTACAAAGACTCCAATGTCTGTCTGTCAACAGGATGTATCTCATGAACCGTGATAGTTATACTAATTACCGTATAAAGCAAATATTTATGGGGGCTTCGATACAACGAACGACCCAAACCGATTAATAGATGTCGCTATCCATATTTAGGTCGCGATAACAACGAGTAATCGTTCGATATGTTCCTTGATATGTAATTATTTATTTAAAACGTGATTTTCTTTGTTGTTTATTTATAGATAATGTATTCGGTACAGTACCTACCCTTCTGCTCCGCTAACTCGCACTTGACCGTTTTTTATATATGTGTATCTCCTAATTAAAAAAAAAACGAGAGCCATAGACAAAGCACAAGTTTAGAATACAATATTCACAAGACAGTATTAGGCACCGACACTACATAAACATATTATCGATAATGCCTTCATATCCGTTCGTGTCGATTTATAATAGAGTATTCAGAAATTGGCCTATTACCTAATAAATTCTCCTATTTCCCTTTTCCCAATTACCTTAAAATCAACCGGGATTAGAACCGGGAAAGGGTGGGTTTAGGGATAATCCAAAACCAAGCTTTGGTGTAACGTACATGATAAATATAGATAAATCTGCACGGACCGTTTTGATTATTATTCGATTCTAAAACTATGTGTATACTTGTGGTAATTCCGCTTTACTCTAACTATACTTATTTTAGGTCAATTCTAGGTCCATTTGTCCATTTTTCAAATCACAAAAAATTAAAAATTAGGCAGAACTCAATAAATGTTAAGGCTTTTGATCGAGTTATAGACTAAACGTTTGTAGAAATGTAAAATACAAACTATTCTGAAGTGACTAAAGTCTTTTATCTCTTTATTTAACTTGAGTAGAAAGAAGATAGCGATAGATTTAATCAGTGGAATTATTATTAGTACTACATATCTCATTGCATTGTAGATGTGTCAAATAAGTCGAGTCATCATAACTTGTACGGTTTTTAATTGACATATTCCGGGCTATAGATTGAACGTCTTCAGAAATGTTATTGCAAACTAATCTGACAGCACAAGAAACAGCTTAGCCGATTTTGATGCAGTCCAAATCGGTTAACCTGTTTCTGAGATTAGCGTGCACAAATACAATACAGATATAAAAAAAACAGACAAAGTAAAAAAAAACATTGTTTTGTGTTCTCTTGCGTAAATAAAGCCCGCACATTATGTTTTTTAAATAAATTTACAATATACAGACAGCGATATATTGATATATATTATATAGATCATCTTAGTTTTAGTGTGCTTTGGCGGGATCAAGAGAAAAAAATGTAACTTTTGCACACAATTGTGTAAAATTAGCCAACTTTATTTACAACTATTGAATATTTTATTTTTAACTACCGGCCCGCCCCGGCTTCGCACGGGGATAATATACATGTTAAACCTTTCTCTTTAATCATTACATCTATTTAAAAAAAACCGCATCAAAATCCGTTGTTTAGTTTTAAAGATTTAAGCATGCATAGGGACAGACAGAGAAAGTGACTTTGTTTTGTAATATGTGATTAAAGTGCACCAGTGAAAGATTCATGAAGGAATTAGTGTGTATTGTGTATTTTTTTTGGATAAGGAAGCGAACAAGCACACGGCTCTCCTGATGGCAACACGGATGTCTCTTGCCACACCTACAGACACCATAGATGTTATAGATGTGTTGCTGTCTTGTGGCCAGAGTGTTAGACCTAATGTGCAAGTCTACCGGCTAACCTGCAGTCTACCCTCCGCATCGGAACACGAAAATGACAATATGGCGGTAGGAATAAGTAAGGTTAAGTTTGAGTTCAGAGTGTATTTTCTCGATGCCACTAAATCTCACTTTATAACTTAGGTAATCTGTGTGTAGTCTGCTTATGACTATTTAGTAGAGTCCTGCAACTCTACCGAACCGAACATTGCAGTCGTCTCTGTTGGGGCCTTGAATAAGAGAAAGTGCGCATGCTCGGCACGTAAACTATGAAAGGTCCAGTCCAGGATTTTTTTTGGAAACCTATTTTTAATATATTCTCTAATATACTAAATTTATTATAAAATAAGTTTTACTCTATTATCAGCTCGGTGCAAAATCGGCTTAAGTTCGGATCTTCTACTATGAAAGAGTAGGTACTTATTACTCGCAACTCTACAATCATATTTTACTAAAATCCCGTCACGGCTTCGCATAGGTATACATAAAAACCTTCCTATTGAATCACTCTATCTATTAAAGAAAACCGCATCAAAATCCGTTGCGTAGTTTTAAAGATTTAAGCATACATATGGAGAGACAGAGAAAGTGACTTTGTTTTAAAATATGTAGTGATATTGATTAATAATATGTGTATATGCAGATGCACGTCCCTGAAAATAATCCTGGCGGCGCCCATGGTTAAGGTTTTTCTCTAATTGAAGAGGGGTAAACGCGGGGCACAGCTAGTTTGTTATTATATTTGAAACTAAGTTATCGATCGACAAATCCGAATGAAGATAACTTCAGACGCTAAAACAACTGCCAAGCACGGGTCGCTAGTTGGACAGCTTATTTTAAAGCTGACCGATAGTTGTTTACAGTATCCAAGAAATCAATATTAGGCTCTAGTCATGAGCAAAACAAAACTAAGACCAAGACATGAATAGTTTTGGTCTCGCTTTTGGTATTGCTCCTTGACGTAAATATTTCCTATTTTTTTTTCAAAATTCTGTTATGATCGACAAAAATTTCTAAACGTAATAACGTTTTAATTTTTTTTTTCTATTTGTATTTATCAAATTGGAGAAAAATAGTTAAAAGCGTTATTTGAATTTATCTAATAGAAAACGTTATTACTTAAGTATTGTTATTTTGCATAATCGTTCTTGTTATTCAGTCTTTGTCTTAGCTAACCAACTAACAATATCATCACATATATTGTTGGTCTTGATATTGCTTTCATTTGCTTAATCCAGTTTTGCTCATCACTATTACGCTTCCCGTGAGCAGGCTTTACGATAAAAGAATTAGTCGTGTAATTTCTCGTATTATGCAAATCGGCTTGTATGTGACGGAGATTTGGGCTTGGTAATTTAATCCTAGGCTAACATCACTAACTTGTTAAATCTTACATGTATTACATAAATAGCGGAGCCATGACGTGGGTTTTAAAGGCATAGAATGAAATACGTAAGATTTAAAATTTTAACTAGCCGAACCGGCAAGCATTATGCTTCCTATATGATTTAAATTGTTCAAGAATTCACAAAAATTGACAAAAAATTAATAAAAATCGGTTGTTTCAGATTAAAAATCTTACTAATTCTATAAACGCGAAAGTTTGTAAGTGTGGATGTATGTATGTTTGTAATGTTTTATTCTTTCACAAAAAAACTACTGGACGGATTTAAATGAAATTTTAGAGTAATATAGCTTATACATGGATTATATATCTACATATTCTATATACATATCATTATCGTAGGTGCCTCCATAGGGCCATCCTCCATCCATAGAGGCATCCATAGAGGGCCATACCTCTGCCTACCATTTTATGATATGGGCGTTATGATATTTATTTATTTTATATATAGGATGTTAACTTTGTAAATCCAAAGTTTTTCTACATCGCTGTTTTATTCTAGAAAAATAGAAAATAGTTTGCTTACGGCTTCGACCGCGCTTTAAATTCATTATCTTTCCTGATAACTCGTTGAGCAACTGAAAAAAAACCGGACAAGTGCGAATTTGAATCGCGTATGAAGGGCTTTGTATCATTATTATTTATGAAAACAACTATCTTATCTTTCTTGTATTGGAGCTCTTTTAAATATTTATTTTATTTTGTTCTTCGTGTTTGTTATTATAGCGCCATCTATAAAAATTTCAACGTTCTGGTTATTACTGTTCATAAGATGGTAACAGATAGTCGAACAAACAGACAAACAGCCGGACAACGGAGTATTAGTAACAGGATTCCATTTTTACTCTTTAAGCGCGGAATTTTAAATAGGCGTATTTTCTTTTCCGAATTGCAAACTAAGATGTGTCTAACTTGTTTAGACATCTTTACGATTTTTCTTATTCATAATAGGTTTCTTGACATGTTATTGTTACTCAAACAGTAATTGGCTGTAAATTTGTTTCATTTTAGAGTTGTTTCAGGGACACTTGGTCTATTTTCACTACTTTTTCAGCATTTATACGAGACATAGCGCACAAACTTACGGATTTACGAAATAATGTGCATCATTACTACATATATTAAAAAAGTCCTTCTGTCCGTCCGTCTGTTTGCTTAAATCTTTAAAACTACGCATCGGATTTCAATGTGGTTTCTTTTAATAGATTGTGTCAAAACGAAGGCTTATGTTAGGCTTATGCTCTTGACTTCGGCCGTGTTTTTATTTATTTTATTTTCTACATTTCTTAAATATAATTTTAAAATCAAAGTAGCCTAAGCCGTTTCTTATTACATCAGCTGTCTGCCAGTGAAAGTCCCGTCAAAATCGGTACAGCCGTTTCAGAGTTTAGCGGGTACAAGCAGACAGATAATAATTCTAAAAAACATTATTTTGTTATATATGTAAACATACATATGCATTTAGTAAAAAGCACTGATACTAGAGTTTGAGATTTCTAAGTGATGTAAATAAGCGCATTTTTTACGCCTACATCGGATAAGCTAAAATATACGAGATAAGTCAAAATATTGTACTACAGTATTAAGTCTACAAAAAAGTCCGCGATGGCATATTAAGGGTAAGGGGAAAGAAGGATCATTGTCAATATTTCTCTTAAATAGAGATAACAACTATCCATCCAGTACAGAAACTGTTCTTCCATGGTATAGTGAAGACAGAAATGCAAAAGAACAATCACAGTCCTCAGAAATTCGACATAAATAATACAATGTACTTTAAAACAAAGATCATTGTCGCTAACGTTCTTCAAAAAAAGGCAAACTATCTTACAATTACCTAACCGACCGCCTCGTTGGCCGAGTGGCTAGCGTACACGCCTAACCGCATCGACTAATCGCGAGGCTCGGGTTCGATTCCCG
>DVZL01006261.1:0-11485 GCA_018236625.1 Lasaia peninsularis
ATACATACAATTAAATAAAATTGGAATGTCTGTATATAATATTATAATAATCGTTTTTTACTAAATGTATATCTATACATTTTATTCTTTCTATCTGTCCCACTGTCTGTTTGTTTCCACTAATCTCTAAAACGTCTGGACCGATTTTGATGGGACTTTCACTGGCTGATGTAATGAGACTTAAATTTGTGGACGTAGTCGCGGGTACAGCTAGTGCTAACATATAATTAATGATTTACAATCAAACTGACCACATAATTTGTAATTGAAAAACCAGTTAACTAATAGTCGAGTGAATTTTTACGTGGAACTGGTATCTTTGGTAATAATCTGTGGAAAAATGCAGTCGACCTTTACGTAACCAAAAGTTCGTTGATGATTCGCGACATCGTGCTCTACTGTGTCTCTTGATATTGTCTTTGTTTTTAAAGTTTATCTGTGTTCGAGCAGTAGGGAGTAAGGGGGCTAGTAGTTTTTTTTTTTCAGATATACTGATGCCATAGCGTAGTACATTATTGTTGGAATAGTAGACGTGTTTTAATGTTTTTGCTTTTTACGCCATCTACTACGGTATAATAACTATAATGTTTTCTTATAGTTTTATTCTTTATCAAAACATTACTTGTAATGAGATATGAACTTATTTAGATAAAAATGTTGAAATGATACATTTCCTTGGTGAATTAAATAAATTTATGCTACTTATTATAACAAGGGAATAGAACTTATGCAAAATTTATATTTTACATCTGTTGTATCTATGTTTTCCCTCGCTATAAGAGCAGTCAGATACTTTAGATAATTTAGGATAACGTATACGCTAGATAGCTCTGTTACACCATTAATAGTAATTAATTACACAAATGAATACAAGAATGTTAAAACTATAAAATTTCACATAATATAGCAATAACTTGAAACTCTACGTCCTAGAAAAAACGAATATATATCATTGTTTCGTCATAACATCAAACGGTTTGACCCGGGGTCGAACTCGTGACAAAACATCATTACTTGCAAAATATATTGGAAATATTGAATCCGACCTTGCGAAAGAAGGGGTGAAGTTTCGTAAATGTCAATATTTGAATTTAAATTTGATTTTAGTTTTGAAAATCTGCATGGAATTTTTATCTTTACGATTTTCGGACTCCGCATCTCCAATGCTCTGCTAATTCTAACAAATTTTTGGTCGGTGTAAATTTGCTAATTATTACTGACTTTACCTAATATTTACACGAAATTCAATAATTGTAACATTAGGCGTCCGTTTTTTCTTTTTTTTTTAGTATGATTATCACAAATGGGAATGGCAAAGGAACTGAGTCCATACAGCCACGTCTTTCGTTTTTTATTTTTTAATCAATGATGGTATATCCATGAAAGATGAGGGTGATAAGATAATTCCAATGAAATTGAGATGACGGACTTCTTGTAAAGCTGTGGGAACTTTGCCAGAAATTTTGTGGAATTTTGGCGGGAACACGAAACGACACTTTTCACTGCCAGATATCACATATCTCCACTGATGCACATTATTAAATGTTTTATGATAAAAACCCCACCATTTTTTAAAATAAAACACCAATAAAACACAATTTTTGAGTATAATATAATAATATTTCACAGTGAACCGCTCCATTCCGCGTTCCCGCCAAGACTCCCCTGTTTTTTCTTTCATTCCCGCCAAAAAGTCTTTCCTGTCATTAAACGTCATTTAGATCTCGAAAAACATCTTCTTCTTTTTAAAAATCTCTTTTTTTGTAAACTCGATGGTTTGATCATAATATGGAGATACTGACAGATGTAATATTTAAAAAACTGACATATAATAATGTAGATGGCTGTTGGTACCCGGGAAGACCTCAGTTGACATTCCACGACCAAATTACTTGTATTATCCGATCGATATGTATGCCTCCGAAACTGGTGTGTTTGTAAGACGAGGGTAATGAGTTATTAATGTCTGAGTGTAAGTTGGCACTCGATACTCTCTGCCTCAAATCTCAAGGGAAGAGCGTGAATATAACGTTTTAGCTTTTTAATTAAGCAAAACGCGCAATTTTAATTCGCAACCAAAGTAACAAGGAAGACGTAAGCTTTTGTTATGACAAAATTAATAAACGTTTTTGATGTTATTTCATATTTATAATTCGAGGCCGTCCATCTATGATGTTTTGGCCGAGGTCTAACAAACCTCATTGTTTTTAAAGGTCATGGATCCAAATAATTATTTCTATTATAATAGTTGTACCATTCGATCGATTCAACAAGCTTACAATTAAAAATTAAACGCATTTTTTTATAATTTAAATAAAGTATACCAGCACGCCCATATACCTAAAGGGGTAAGCAGATATTACATCTACCCATGATGTGACAAGTGGCAAGCCAGTCGCGATCTCGGGGACAAATCCAATCCTAGACAACGTTTCGGATAAACTGCAAAAACTCAAAGAACAAGTTACCATACTCGGTAATCGAACTTGGAACCTCATGCGTCAAACGTAACCAACCTCATGTGTTTTAAACTGGAAACACGAGCAGAGATATTAGTTTAAACTTACAGTATCGAGTTTTATTTTGGTTGGCAGTCGATCGCACTTAACTTAGAACAATTGTGGGTCTGCGATATGGATTCACTCAGCACACACTATAAGGTTATGCTCCGACAACTTAGTCATGTGGAAAGAATGAAAGATGCAAGATTGACTGAAAAAATTCGCATGTGGATGATTGAAGGTACCCGGGGAAACCTAGGTTGAAATTCCACGACCAAATATTATCTGTGGGTGGTGTCAAAAGTCTTCGAAAACTGTTTGTATGAAAAGAGTAATGTGGAGGAAGCTAGGCAAGTATGTAGGGATCGTGACATTTGCACTCGATACTCTACCTACCCCTCAAGTTTTGGCGTGAAGATATGTATGCGTGTTGAAATTTTGACGTATGATTAATTGCGGTAGCAGAGCATCAACTGTGTCTACGTTAACTGTCACTTGTGTTTTCATCATCATCTTAGTTCTCCGTGTTAAAACCTGGGAACTTAGTCTCCGCATTACTATTCTACCTCTCCTCTTCGAACTGAGTTATGAGGCTATTAGCACACATGTCTTGTTCCACATCATTATCATTTCCATGAAGTTATTGGTATTCGGAAATTACACTCCTAACAACGACCTGTTCTATTTTGTATTGCTAACTCACCCTAAAATGTATAACCTCTCTTTCTACCAGTTTGCAATAGAGGTGTCGTGAAGGTATTATAATTTAGACGATATGATATTAGATTCAGGTTTATGGCAAGTAATCTAATACGAGATATATCGTGGGCGTGAGGTCGGTAAGGCTACGTGGGACTTGGTTAGAAGTTGAACTATTGTAGTCAGTTTTGATGACCTTCAAATAAAGATTCATATTAGCTTACAACTAATATATAGAAATAAATAAAATTGCAATGTCTATATGTAATATTAAAATGATCGCTGTTTTCCATAAAAAATTACAAGGTGCGTATACCCAAACAGTACTTTTTTAGATTTTTTGTCTGTATATCTGTTTGTGCCCGCTAACCTCTGAAACCGCTAATTTAATAAGGAACGGCGTAGGCTACTTTTATTTTAAAAATGTTTAAAATAAAAATAAAAAAAACGCGGACGAAGTCGCGGGCACAACTAATAAAATATGATGTCATCTGCTAATCCATGTGCATCTCTGTCTACCGTGGCGTGGCGTGACAATATTTTTTTCTACAACTTTGTAGACAGCCCCTGAGTCGAGTATAACTTTGAACTCATTTCATTATTCGCTCTTTAAACTATTTTTGATTTGGCGTAGAGAGTAACAATGTGAAATGGAAAAGTAAGAGAAAGAAAGCGGAGTCTGGGTTCCGTCACTTAAACAATTATATAATTCCTAAAATTAGTTTTTGTTAATTAAATCGTATTAACAAAAACTAATTAAATAAAACGTAAAAAAATATATCGTAAAATACAGTGATAGTAAGTAAACCAAATGGCTAAACCGATTGGGTTGAAATTTTATACGGATATTTTGATGGTGTCCTGTATGATTAACTGTCATTATATCAATTACGAACTAACCGAAATCAAGCAGGGCCGAACAGCTAGTATTAAATTAAAATTAAATATTATTAAAACCCTTACCCTAAAGAGACATCTACGATTACAACCGGAATTAAGTCCCAGGTTGAGTCATGCAGCAGGTCCTTTACCATATCAGACACAAATCCAATTCCCTAAACAACGTTATAATTTTTCAAAAAACTGAATAAAACCTAGTCAGATATCGACTGCACTCAACATTAGTAATATTTATAACGGGTAAACGGCAACCACTAGAGCCTCGGTGGTCTGATGTTAAAAGGCTAAATAAGGATTTTATCTTTGAGTACGGAACCCTAAAATACTTTAATAGTAAATACCATAACTTCAAACAAAAGGTTCGAGTTTCATAAATCTCGCAAAAGCAAATATATCACCGCATTTTTCGACACACCAATCATAGTATAACACATACAAAGGTCACACGTTATAAGTTCGACAAATATACACGACGAAGGTTTCAATATCTTACGTCAATAACGTTGTTTCAAAGTTACGTCCTTTTTACAAATGGTAGCTATTAGCTTATTTACATTTATGCTACCCTGGTATTTTTTTTTTTCGTATAGATAAAATAACATCATGAACCTAAAATGAGTTTAAATAGCGTGAATAACTTTTTCACTGGTGGTAGACGAAACACGGTCGTGTTCCGGTCTCCGGGTAGCTGGTAGACTTTCACATCAACTTCTATAGTGTCTATAGACTGCAGTTTTTTTACTATCAAGAGGCCAGCGTGCTTGTTCGCTGTCTTATCTTATAAAAAAACGTTATCTATGAGGCCTCCTCATTGATGTTTGCTGTTAAAAAAATCGAACTGTCCGCTGAGTTTCTTTTGCCGGATCTTTTCAGTGAGTGACCGCGTCCGGTGCTAAATGTTAGAATTATATAGAGCGTCAAAAAAACCGCTCGTAAGGTCTATGTGAAATATAATATTTTCAATTCTATTCAAATCTTAATGTTAATTTTCTTGCAAATAAAGATAAATACTGAGATAAATTGCAAATAGAAACAATCTTAAAGATGAATCAAGTGATTCCGGTATAATTAACCAACAAAAACAATTTTAACTATTCATATTTTTTGTTTATATCATAACTATAACATGCGTAAAAAATATAAACATCCTGTCGTTTGCGTACATCCATACCGGCCAAGTGCGAGTCGAACTCGCACACGAGGGGTACCGTACCATATCTCTCTATACAAATAAATAAAATTGGTATGTCTGTAATCTGTATGTAATATTAAAATAAGCGTTTTTTACTAAATACGCATGTATGTTTACAAGATACATATACTAAAACAACGTTTTTCAGAATAGTATATCTGTCTGTACCCGCTAATCTCTGAAACGGCTGAACAGCTAGTCAGTTATAAAGTAGCTAATACCATAAACCGCATTTTTACTAAGTATAGTAATATGATATATATTTAGTATTTACTCTTAGCTCGTGCGTTACATCATACAGTATATTCAGTGTATATAATAAAACCAAATGATAAATACTTAGGTTAATTATAGCACGACCTAAATATACATAGCACCATCTATTGGTTTTTGGATCGTTAGTTGTTATGTTCATTGTTGCATTAAACACAGACAAACAATTACACGGACAGTGTAATCTTAGAAATAGAGTACAGTTTTTATTCTTTGGTTACGGAAGCTTAAAAAGAAATAATGATTTGTAAATACATAACGCGTGGTTCATACAATCAAGACCGTAATCTTTAGAAAGTAATTCTTACATTTCGTAGCTTGGCTTAAAGTAACAACGCACTATTTTAATTTTTTACATCTTTCATGTTCGGTAATTAGGTCCTTATTACCCCCAAATGGAGCTTGTAAGTGACCGATTACCGCTCTAGGGTAATAATGTAACTAGAAAAACCCCAGGGCGGTAAAGTAATTTAAAAAAAGAACGATTCATTCTTTTGAAAAGTTCGCGTACATCTACTGGCAATGTGCAAAGAAGTTGCATCGCTATTCAGCCTCGTCTTCGTATGAGTATAATAGTCACCAATTTTAATTATCGAACGGCGTAGCTCAATTTCGTTCTTAAAAGAAAATTAAAGAGTTCCTTACATACTTCGTTCTTTTTAATGAAAAAATACGGGAAAAGAAAACTTTTAATTTAAATTTTATTTTGATTTTTTTCAATTACATTCTAATCAAGAAAAATATCAATTCTTCAACTGATATAGATATAAGCTGCACTGAACAATGAAAATGGAAGCTGAAGCAGCAATTAACAATATTTTGCCTGAAACTCCGAGACTATTCTTAACATACTTTACTCTTGTGATGCCGATTTTTTCTACTTACCTCACAATCGAGATGTAAAGCAGAGTAGTTAGCTCGGGTGTAAGCATCAATTGCCCCCTCGAACTACAAGCGCCCTCGCTGCGCTCGTGCGCCTCAATATCTCGGGCTGCAATTGATGCCTTACAGCCCTTTGCTACTAATCTACTATTAAGCAGTTCTAGTTTTTATAAGCCCTTTCAAACGAGACACTTTTTACCCTTTGGGTACGAAACGCTAAAAAACAGATAACCTTAACAAATGTGGTTTTAATACAGGAGCTACTAGAGAACGATTACAACAGGCAGAAGTACGTCATGTGTCTAGATGAAGCTGGAGTGGGCTTGCTTCATAAGGCGATATATTACAACTTCCTCGACATCGCAGAGTACCTCGTGACTTACTACCCGCAGCTTGTTCATCAAAAGGACTCGGTAAGTTGTTAACAATTCAAATATAGTTATACTCAAAAAAGAGATGTGAAAGTGAGATAGCCGGTACCTATCTGATTGTTAAAGAGGCCAGTTTTTTTTTAACTTTCCCAACTCTACAAAACTGGCAAAAAGAGAGGTTGATCAGTTTAGAAAGAGTTAGCAATACTACATATTCGATACAGGTCATAATTGGCAGTCTAACCTCCAGATAATCTTTAGCTTCATGGATAGACGTTGGGACAATTTGTCAATGGTGTAATGTTTACCTTTATATTTAAAACCAAAATAAAATGGTAAAAAGTTTGGTGGGTATACCCAGGAAGGTCGCATACCGCTTCACTATACAGCGGTAAGTCGCGACGAAGCGGTAGCGGCGGCGCTGTTGGAACGCGCGGGCGCGACCAGAACCTCGCGGGACGCGGCCGGCCGCACACTCGCGCATTACCGCGCAGCGCGCACACTGCTCGCGCTGCCCGCTCTGCCTGACAACATGCCGCAAAATAATTGTAAGTATTTCATTATTTATTGAATTTAAAATTGTTGCGATTAGATTTCTGTCAAGCTAAATTTGTAGCTGACTTTTCTTTGAGTAATACCACAACATGCAACAAAAAAATGTGAGTACAAAATAATTCATAATTTTTTAATTTTAAACTATTACATAGTCTATTAAGATTTTTATTAAACTTTAAAACTTTATTTCGAGTTTTGTTTGAAATAATGACTTAAGGTTTACTTCATTAAACTTTATTTAATTAGAAACTATTCATGTTGTATATAATAATTAAATAAATTTTATTAAGTTTTATTGAGACATAAAATATATTTATTCAGTGATAGCCTTCAAATTTATTTTGTTTGAATGTTTTAACAACACTTTCACGAGTCAGTAGTTATTTTGAATTTTTGCTGTTTCAAAACATATTGAAATTGCACATTAAACTTATTTAGAAAGAAATTTTATTTTAAACATTTACAAAAATATAATCCTTTAAAGTATATTCAATTTAATTTTTGAATAGGAATCTGAAATGAAAATCCACGTTCTTAAAATAAATAACAAAACCTAGAACACTAACATGCTACACAAAATATTTTTATGCGTTCTTAATAAAAATTACAAATTTTAAAAAAGTTGCTTATTAAAGACTCATAATTCGTAAGTTGAAAAAAATGTATCTTGATATTTTAATTACAATTGAAACTTCATATGATAAATGATCAAAACAATTATTTAATGAGTCAAGTTTTAAGTATAAAGATTTATCATAATCATTTTATAATTATATACAAAATTTTATGTTAAGAGTATGTATAGTTTATTAAAATTTATTAATTTTAAATTAAAAATAGTATTTGTAAAAAAAATCACGCAAATTTGTATTAAATTTAATATTAATACAAATAAATTTAATATATAAAATTTCAATTATAAGTTATTTTGCGATAATTTAATTAACATTTTTTATTATTTTTTTGTTAAATATCTTTCATCGTTTGATAAATATCCTTGACATTTTGACTTGACTTTGATATTCTAAAATATAAAACCTTAAAAACATGAAATGACAAACAAAACAACCAATTTGAAAACAGAGTAACAAATACTTGTGTTTATGTGTGTCAAACACATGGTAGTATGTGTAATGTTTTATTTATTGATTCAATATACTAAACAATCATTATTATTGAAAGACTCTGCCCTTCGCCTACAGGTAAACAATAAATGTGCCAAATTTCGCACTCTGTCCGCGTAAATTTAATAAAAAGTGGCCTACAGTTTTAATATTGCATTGATAACATCATACATTTTTATTTTTTTTAACTTCCTACATACCGAAAACCAATACTTCACAATTAAACTTTTAGGTTTGGTGATATCCATTGTTTCTATTCATTGTGATTTTTTTTTAAACTTATTAACTCAATTAACATAATATTATGAAAAACTTACATTAGTTTCTATTGGACGACATCTAGAGTTTTTTATAAAGTTTTTAGATAATTTAAAATCTTTTAATGACTTGGTCTGACTGCTACCACCGCCTATTAAAGCTACGATCAAGTAGGTGCATGAAGAAGAAAAATATTAAATTGGTTCAGTATTTTGAGAACGTGTCAGTTGAAAACAACAATCTGTCGTAGCGCAGGCTACGATTCTGTATGTAGTTGACTACGACGGCGTAGCGTTAAGAACAGAAAATTTTAATCGATGCTTATCAGAGACTTCATCTTTAAAAATTAGAATCTATACAAATATTATAAAGAGGAAACATTTAATTGTTTGTTTGTTCGTATTAAATAGGCTCCGAAACTACTGGACCGATTTGCAAAATTATTTTACCCTTAGTAGCAAACATTATCCCTGATGAACATAGGCTACTTTTTACCGCGGGAAAATGATTAATCGGGTAATGGGAGAAGGGGTAGTAAGAATTATCTTTCCGTAATTATCTATTTCACATAACTTCTAAATGGCTAAACCGATTGGGTAGAAATTGAAATTTTATACGGATATTTCGTTGGTTTCCTGTATAATTTAAAAATACAATTGGACCCAGTAGGTGGCGGTGCTGTCATATGTCAACTACAAACTAGCCGTGCGAAGCCGGACCGAGCAGCTTTATATACATGAAGCTAAAAGTAATATCTATATATAACACTCCTAACAACGACCTGTCCTGTATCTGTAGTATTACTATCTCTTTTTAAGCTGGACAACGTCAAAACAAACCGACCTTGTGAAAGTGAGATAGCCGGCCCTATGAGACGTTCAGTATTGCGGACAGGTAGGATAGGAGTGTAATCTTCAGATTTTACTTTAGTAATTTTTAGGATGTAAATTTACTAATATTTATTAAACATTATTAATTTTAACAAAACACTATAGCTAACAGATTACTTCTGTAAATATTTAAACTCGTATTTTGATCTGTGGTTTATTATTCTGGTTTAATCTTTAGGATTCTTTGTCAAAATATTACTTTCTATTAAATACATTAAAATTAAAAAACAGTAATGGAACTACAAAATTGAAACTTCTGACCTATAAACACCGAAAAACCTTTCTAATCGATTGATTGTAGATTATGCTAAGCTACTCATATAAAATTAATAGTATCGAGTCTTTTATTTAGATGATGTTTACGTCATTGAGTTGTAAAAAAATATATTTATGTTCTTTATAGATAATAGTTGTCGCCTGCGGCTTTGCCCGCGAGAGTTATCAAAGTGCAGAATTTTTTCCGACTTATAATACTTATTGCGCAACAAGTACCTATGTGTTATTCTGATGTATAAGCTATCTTATTGTAAGGTTTCATCCAAATCAACTAACCAATCCAAATCCAAACAAACATCATGTGATCTTATGTCGTCGGCTAATCGTGGGTGCATAAGTATGCACTTCTGCCTATCCCTTTGAGGATAATATGTGCGGGACGGTATTTATATATTTTAGGTTTATGTGTTGTTTATGTTTCTTTATTAAAAATAACTTACTTTTTCTTTTAAATAACTTTGTATTCAAACAGGCCTTGATGGCCTAATGGTACGCGTTTCGGGCTTCCATTTCGATTGTTCAGATCCGAACCACGCCATGTACCAATAAGTTTTTCTTTCGTACTTTAGTTCAAGGTAAAACCTATGTGTAAGTATTTACTGCTGCCTATCTCTTCGGGGACTATTTAGTACACTAATATTGTATAGGTCACTTTATTGAATGTACCCTATTTTATTTCATAAACAACTTTAAATAAAACCATAATTATATTACACTAATCTATTATCTATTGTATTAGAACTACAACTAATCGAAATTACTGACCTAAAAATAATGAGGAACCGTTCCAATCGATAGATTCTACATTATTTATGCTAAACAACAGCTCACACAAAATTAATGTTATTTCGGGTCTTTTATAGAGTTGTTAACGTAATTAAGTTAGAAATAAAACTCATAGCTTATTAAAGTACTTATTGCTAAAACTGAAACTTCTAAGACTTTTTTTATAAAAAATACTTTTCTGATATTATTTTATGTTATTTATCTATTTATTTAAATTCTTTATTTCGTAACATTATGTACAAAGGTGAACTTATAATTTTATTGAGGCAAGAATATTATTACCCCAATCTATAGTAACGCACCATTACAAATTTAGGTGTCTAGAAACGACGCGCATTTAATTATAAAATTAGTCTAGTTTAACATTTCCTGGAACACAAAAAACTGTCAGAGCTTTTAGTTTAATTATTTTTTATACAGACGTCACAGCATGGGGCTCCAAAAGAATGCATGTTCGATACGCTCGTGTTACAAAAATTACCTTATTAACTACTATTATACTTGTAGATTATGTTATATCATGCTATGTTCTTTTCTTTTTTCTTTTTTTTATAGGATAAGACAACGAACAAGCACACGGCTCTTCTGATTGTAAGAGACAATCGAGGCCTATAGACACCATGGATATTGTAGGCGCCTCACTGTCTGTGGTCAGGCTATTAGACCTTATGTGCAAGTCTACCGGCTACTCTACCACCTGGAGCGGAACATGACATTATGGCGGTAGGAATAGGTAAGATGGTGTATCCCTACTCAGGCGAGTTGCTGCACAGCACTC
>DVZL01006262.1:0-11485 GCA_018236625.1 Lasaia peninsularis
TTATGGGTGTTAGACAACGATACTAATACATAGAAATACTTAAATAGATACCAGAATAAATTTAATAAACACCCAGAACCGGAAATACAAACATCTATGTTCACCACACAAATGTCTGTCCCCGTCAGGGATCGAACCCGAGCTTCGCGGTTAGTCGATGCGGTTAGGAGTGTACGCTAGCCACTCGGCCAACGAGTCGGTCAAAGTAAAGAGGCGGGTAAAGTTATACCATTCAGTATACGCGGTTTAAATTTACTTATAGATTTTTTTAAGAATTGGAAAAAAAAGGACTCGAAGCTTTTTTAGCTGATAAAGTAGCGGAATAAGCAGATACGTATTTTACGTATATATACGTACGTAAATGGTATAAGTATTGTAATTAAAGGTAACATTATATTGATACGCAACAGGTCTTGCAGAGTGTGGAGTTCACAGGCAACACAAAATTAAAATAATGTAATTTGTTAAATGATAATAAATTTATTTTTAATCTTATTGGTTCTATTTGGAGATCATACTCGTAGCAACGACCTGTTTGCGATATTAAGCATCTGTCTCATTCACATAGTATTGGCGATCTCACTCTCACAATGCCAATTTTTTGACTGTCAAATCCACAAAACTGGCAGATAGAGATATTGTCCAGTTTAGAAAGAGTTAGCACTACTACATATTTAGAAGCTGTTGTTAGAAGTGTAATCCGCAGATGGCTTTTATTTTAAGTATAGGTATATGTAGGTATGTATATTTTTAGCTTGGGTTTTAACGTTGTCATAAAGCTTTGTCGTATTCATAGTTTGTGAAAGTGACAGTGCTTGAATATTGATTTGTTTTTTATGTAGCACTAGTTGTGCCCGTCACTTTGTCTGCGTTTTTATTTAATTGTTTTATCTTTTACATTTCTAAAATAAAATTAGCTTTAGCTTTTCCTCATTAAATCTGAAGCCACGGAAAGTCCCGTCAAAATCGGTCCAGCCGTTTTAGAGGGTGCAAACAGACAGACAGACAAAAATACTGTTTTGGTGTACATACCTACTTTGTAAGCGTACCTACATATGCATTTAATAAAAAGGGGTGATTTTACCTACCTATAGATTGGAAAATAAGCTTTAGGCACGAATAAAATAAGAGTCAGCCTAGGCCTAAGGGATAAGTTTTTGTCTATTGAATCTTACCTACTTTTGGAAAAATAACCAAGGAAAATATTTAACGAAAGCCATTTTTTTTTAATTTTTAAAATAAAGTAGAACACTTTTACACTAAAATTTAATTGAAAAAATCTTACGTGTTATTTTAGAATTAGGGAGATTGTTGTGTCCCATGGTAGGCTTGGGCTAAAAATATCGATATATCAAAATATTGATATTTTTTCATAAAATTATCGGTATAAATCAGCGATATATCAACTTTCGATATTTATTTTCAGATATCAAATTCGTATGAAAATCGATATATTTTTTAAAACTCTGCTGTCTACTTATGCGTCACATCAAGTACTTGACCTATCCAATTTTTTCTGCTGTATGGGTTAAGTGTCGTTGCTTCAAAAAATTATTATTGTTTTGACAGATATATATCGATATACCAAAATATCGATTTTTTGGTCGATATATTATATCGATACATTTGATTAATATCGATACGATATATATCGATATATTTTGCCCATATGACCGTCCCTATCCTATGTGTGATACGTGGCAAGTCCGTCGCACTATCGATCACAAATCCAAGCAATATTATGTTTTTCAGATAAATTGAAAAAAACGTATTAACCTGGGCTTCGTGCGTCGAAGTAGAACTGACTATGCTTGACCACAGAGACGATTACAAGTATTAGAAAATACCATACTTAATATAGTAGGTAAAAGATAAGTATGTCGCTTTTCTATGGCAGGGGTAACGCGAGTATACCGGTTATTCGGCTTTGCTTTTGGAATAGAACCCTAATATTAAGACTCCGCTGTTCCTCTGTTTGTCTGTCTGTCACTAGGCTGTATGTCATGAAACGTGTATTTCTTTTGTCGCCTTAATAACAAATACTAAAATATGGATTAAAATAAACATTTAAAAAGGCTAAAATGAAATATTATATCGACCCGACCAACAGATGTCGTTTTCCACAATTAGATCGAAGTGAAATCAACGAGTAATAATATATTACTCGATTTATTCTCAGAATATTTAATTACGCATAATTTATATTATAGAACTAGCTTGGCTATCGATACCTTTAGCGTCATCTATTGGAATACTAGGTAAACTGTTTTTATTTAGTAAAACCCTTGTCAGCGTAAAATAATAAAGTATAAAATAATATGATATTTCGAGTAGTAAATCGTATCATGAAATATATGTACCTAATTATGTCTTTTTGGGGGCATATGAATGTTTGAACGATTTTGACCATTAATTAATATCATCAAATAACATTTCACATATTTGAGGGAATTTTAGAGTAATATATTTCCTAGAAAACGTGTAAACAAGTGTTCCAAAAACTGCAGATTTAACTTGTTGAATGTCATTATTTTATTGAAAAAAACGTTATTATGTTCTTTACTTTTAAAACTCTATCTATTGTTGGTTGTCGGCAGTAGCTGCCACTAGACAGTGCTGTTATCAAAAGCTCAAGTTTACACAATGAGATTATAGATGGCACAAAACCTAAAGGTTTATATAAGACTAATTGAGATTGTATTGGAAATACATCTACCTCGTTCTTAAAAGGAGTTAACTTATTAGTGAAATAAACATTTGATGCGTTTTGAAAATCTATTATGATACGCATTTATAATTTCGAAGTAAAATAAACCAAATTTCAATATTTTTATTTCATGTTTAAATTAGATTTTCTCAAGTCAAGTGAAGTAAACCATCGCCATTGACTCAACAAGTTTTATTTCAAGCATCTTGATCAAACTTATACTTGTCACAGTCGTCACTAATTTTGGTACTTAGAAAAACCAACAAATATAATAGGTATAATTTTTATTATCATATATTATTTTCTTATTCATACAACACAACATTCATTATAAATTATTGTCGAATTTGTAAATCTTTATAAAAATAATGATCTGATAAAATTTGTAAAGCATATAAACATTTAGCACCTATTTCATTATTTTTATTCAAATGCAATATATAATTCCAGCATAAATATTAATAGTCATGTCAGGTAACATCTTAGTAATGCCGTATCATTTAAGCCTGGTTTACACTAGGTGATAGACTAAATTTTACAAGTTTCACATTAGGATACAATAGTGACGTGCACAGGATTATGAAAATTTTTCTTTTGTAGATTTTCAGCTTTTTTATTTAGTTTCATAGATTATGTGATCATGAAATGACGGAGTTTAATTAGATATATCAGAGCACATCCTGTCGTAAACAGTGCTTTTGTACCTCTATGGAGTGCACGCCCCTGGGATACAACTAAATTTAAATTGCGACTTTTTACTAAACTCTACGTTTCGCACCTTTAGAGAAACACTGACTTAATTCAAAATGAAATTTAAGGAACACGATTATAATTATAGTGGCAAAAAAATTCCTTTCATAACAACAGACAAAAGATAACTAATAATAAAAGTCAAATATATGCTGTGGTTTCAATTCAAAAACAAATAATAACACCATTCTTAAATTTCAAAATACTTTCACTTTTTAAGTTAGATCTGTATTATTCTAAAGGTGCGTAAGTCGCGTAGATTTAATTCAAAAAAACTACTTACCAACTAAATTTGTGTCAATCAGGCATATATTCACGATAACCCGGAATAAAAACAATATTAAAATGTACACATGGCAAGCAATTAAAAAGCATTTCTAGATTTTTCCTAAGAAACATAAAGGTAATAAACTTGAATCAAAATTTAATAAACTGAAATAAAGTTAAATTATTAAAAAACTTAAGAAACATCAATGGACTTTGGGTATAAATTAATAACAAAATAAAATGATAAATAGAAATGAAACAGTCATCTAATAATATAAACAATACATGCAATGAAGTACCATAGTGAGCATTTCTATTTTTATAATTAAACCTTTTACCAATAAGTATATAATTCTTCTAAACTAATGGCGAATTTCAGTAGCTAATGAAATAGTAAAAATGTTTTCTCATATTCAACTTGTTTGGATAAGGAGGTAGGTTCACGTTATTTAAAATTGATACATATGTATATACGTAACAATAATCATTAAGCATCGTCATGCCTGCAGATTGGGGTATTTTTTATACCTATGTATGTGGTCTGTGGTCATGCCCTTATGGCCGAAAGAGTGAGCAGAGATATACACTTATGCCCTCATGATTAACCTATGTTTATAGGTACAATGATGTGACAGATGGCAAGTCCGTCGCCATAAGGGGCAAAAATTCAATCACAGGCAACATTGTTTTTCAAATAAATAAAAATTTATATTACTCGGGATTCGAATCCGGCACCCCGCATGTGTGCAATATAAGCAGGCAAAGGAAAACTGTTTAAGGGTTTGAAAAGATTCATAAGAAAATAGCTATAAGCAGTATGACGTCATACTTATGTAAAAAGTGGCTGCACTAAAAATTTAAATTGTGACGTCAGAAAAATGAAAAGACTATTATTTTTCTCATCATTTAGAAGGACATTTTATTTTCTGTATCGGGACAACTCGACATTCGTGATATTTATCATTGAATATACACTGTTAGGAAATAATTATCATGTTTGATTAAGAATATATATAATTACGTATGATAAATGCAAAAAGACAGTACTACTTTCCATGACTGTAAAGTCTATTATATCGTGCTTTGTTTGTAAAAGCTGTTTCAATGTCTGTACATTCGGCTATACTGTCTCTATGATGGTATTTGTAAAAATAATCTCATTTTATTTAAGTACTAATTCTAACTTATTAAACTTAGACGTCTGTCATTCAGACAAGTAACCTAACACTACTCAAGTGTACATTTTCATTTAAAGAATTCAGTTACTAAATGACTCAGATGACTAAATTTAAAAAGATAGAAGTACTTACGTAACAAGGATAAGTTATCAATAACATCACAGTTAAATTATCCTAAAACTTAAAACAATGATACACTAACTTGATTAGCCATTTTACTAATTTCTTATGCTTTTGTACGTTTCGGCTGAATGCTTTAAGTATGAATAAGCAATTCTCTAAATAAAAATAGAACTTCAGGTATTTTTTCGCTTTTAATTTCACAATTAAACGTACAAACGACTAATATATAAGATTATGTTAAAAAAGGGAGAAATTAAGATGAAGTTCTAGAGTTTTTGTTTATGTATTTGAATAAGTAGTATTAGGATCATATTCAGTTAATAATCCAAAGTAATATAAAAAAACGTGCACTTGAGGGCACTGTAGGGAAAGTTTTGATAGTAACGGTAGAGAAGCCATAATAAATTGCTAAAATCCTAAACCCAGGTTAAAAACGCAGCTTTTTTATATCTAAGCATTTTTTAGCAACAGGAAATCAGTTTGTGTGTTGGCCTTCTTATATTAAAAAATAACTTAAGTTGTTAAAAATGTTAGTATGGATTCTGTTGTTTACACCAATTCATTGAATGGTATAATTATTGCTGTAATTAAGCAACCAGTTATACAAACAAAATTCGAACTTATTAGGGAACTGAACAATAACTTCACGAATATTTTACTTGTATATACTAACATCAGTGTTAGGTTAACCCTAAAATTGCTAAAGGGATTTATCAAATGGATTACTTTTATGAAAACACTTTCTTACTATATAGTATATACTTAAATACATGTACATATTCACGCTCGGTTTCTTTTGGGGTAGGCAGAGAGCCGACTCCCTTGCCGAGCTCCCTCCACATTAATTATTCTCTTCATAAAATCACTTTTTTACTATTGTTTTGTAATTTTATAAGTCATTTGCGGAGTTTTAAGATCCAAACATTATTTTTCCTAAAGTTACATTAGTCAGCAAAGCCAAAGTACGCATCTGAGATTAGCGTAGGAGGAAATCGAGCCTAATCTAAAACCTTATCTAAACTTAGTTTAAATAAAACATCACAATAACAAGCCATATTATATAAATTAAGAAAATAGATTCAAACGAATACTTACAAGTTGTGTCATATTGCCAAACTTAATTATTAGAATGATTGATTAATAATACGTAATAACAGTTATAACATATTTCAATTTTGTTACGCACCATCTATTATTATCTTAAGTAATATGTTCCCTCAACGTAAGGAAAATGAATTAATATTTTTCGAACAAATCGCATAAATTTATCCTAACTCCAGGATACACTTAAGTTGCTAAACAGATAAGTTCTGTAAGTGTTCAATAATTTAATCACATAAAAACACTATAAACGAACGTTCAAAGTTAATTTTAAATTTCAAGCCAACAAATAGTTGCGTCTGATTTTTGCACTTTTACTGATATATGACGAATTCGTCATTTTAACGTATCCGCCATCTTGGATTTAGAATTACGTCATTAAACGAATAATGAGTTATCATTCAAATAAAAATAATATTGTCACGCCTATATCTCCGTATCGCGTATACTCCGTATCGGGTGTATAATTATGTATCGTAGACAGAGATACATAATTATACATCCACGATTAGCCGACGATATTAAATTCCATGATGTGACAGGTGGCAAGTCCGTCGCCATATTGGATACAAATTCAATCTTAGGTAATGTTAGTTATTCAGATAAAATGACAAAACTCAAACGAAAAAGTTGCTCTACTTGGGAATCGAACACAGAACCTCTTTCATCAAAGTCAGATACCGACTACGCTCGACCACTGAGGCGACTATTCAAATTAATGTGCAATTAAAAAATATTTTAATCAGTTAAGTGGTTCGAAATTGTCAAAGTTAAATCTATAAAATTCAAAAAGTCAATAAAGTTCAAAATTTCGTTTTAAACTGTTACTCTATGTCTTTTTCATTTATTTTACCTTCGTTGAGAGAATTTTATTTGTTTATTCTGTGTGTTTCATCTTATTTTGTTTAGTGATTAAGTTTAACAAAAAATCTGTACATTTTATTCAACATACAAGTATCTCAACATACCTGTGTCATTTTTTAAATAATCTTATCAAGAGCAGCCAAGAATCTGAGACATTTTATATGTCATTACTCGTTATACAAGGGAACTATATTTTGTAACAGGATTTTTATCATTTGGGATTTAGAGCAACCACACTATAATAATTACTTATACGTATAATTAACGTTTCAAGTGTTTATTGTAATATTCAAAGTGTCATTATTACAAAAAATTGCATTAATCATGTGATTCAAAGTCGTTTTTATAACAAAAATTACTTCCGCTGGGTGATTCGAAGATACTTTATAACAATTATTGCTTCTACTGTGTAATTAATTAGCCTCATATCAATAATCACGGAAATATGCCTGGTATTATAATTTTAAAATACCACTCACCATGTAAAGCATAAAGAAATTAGTTTAATAGGTTTATATCCACAAAGAAGTGGGCATCATTCCTTCTTTCGTGGTAGTTTTAGGAGTTAACACTTCATTGCAAAGGAAATTTAGAGGCATATCAACTAGAAAGCCTTGAATAAGGTCGATTTTTCTATTCGCAAGTGCCGGGTCTTCATGCCATAAAGTGTTGCTGTTCTCTTCTTGGAATTTCTTCAATTCTGCAAATGTGTGGACGGAATCTGTTGGCAAAACGTGGAAGACCTGGAAAAATTAAAATTATATTAATTATTTAAAAAAAAATATTAAGAATAAATCAGATCGCGTTAATATCTAGTTATTTTGTTTAATATATATACTGAGAAGCTGATTTGGGCTTTTTTATTTCTCATTAATTAGGTATCCTTATTTTGTATCAAAAAACAAAAACTTTTTTCAAAAAACATCACATTATATAAAAGAAAAATAAAGTGTGTACTTCTTTAGCCGCTATTAATAAAGTCCAAATAATGAATATTACCAAATATAACATATGAAATCATTTACGGTGCTTATAAGAGAGCAACAATTTATATAAAACTGTTTGTAATTTTGTTTGTTAAAAAAAACAATATAAATGGACTTTAACACGACTTTCAATAAAAGAACGGTTGTCATTGATACATACCTCTTCGTAGATCTCCGTATTTCGTTTGGATGTCGCCTTCCAGAGATTATTATAGAACTGATCGGAACATGGATCGTCTATACTGAGTCCGACCCTGGTCAGGTCCTCCCCCATGAAGCCCAGGTGTTCCCGGAACAGCCGCTTTCTTAATGCTCCAGCCACTTTTCCGCATGGGAAAGGCTGACCGTTCATTACACCATCGTCAAACTGTTCATCCTGGGAAGTATATATATATATATTTATTATTTACTTTATTGCACACACACAAACATATATAAAAAAATAAAAATACATATAGCACATATACAAGATGAGAGCTGATAGTCTAAAGAGATTTTAAAAGTTTGCAATAGATACTATTAAATTGTGAAAAGGCTATGATTAACTAGATTTTACGACTACATAATATAAAATAAAGTTACTTCCCATTCCTATGTATGTATGTACGCATGGATCTAGCTGAAAAGTACACAACAGATTTTTTTCTAAAACGGTATCTCTAATTGTACATTACTATACACAGATAATCAAATCTGAAAAAGTTTTTTTCTAAAATCTCCGTTACCATAGTTTTATCCAACCTCGTCGCTCGGTCGTCGTTTCGAACTCTCACTTTGGTAGTCTAGGTATATTTTATGAGCGCTCTTACGGTGGAGAGAACCAGAGATCCCTGCCACCATATCGTGGGCCAATCGTGGGTGTATACGCCTACGATGTGGGCGTGGCGATATTTATCCAATAATCGGACCTGCAGGAGCACGGCGATCTCGGAGTCCCGCTTGCCGATCATGGAGCGGTCGTTGATGTTGGCGCTGCCGCAGATGAGCGTCCGGTCGTCGGCCACCAGCAGCTTGGAGTGCACGTACACGAGCTCCGACACGGGCTCGCCGCCCAGCACCGCGTGCGTGCGCAGCCCGTGGAACGTTATGTACTGCGACGGCTCCGGGACTCCCGCGTCGTACAGGCGGGACAGGATCGCCTCCTTACTCCTGGTACCAAGGATTGAATAATCACTAACGAGGCTATCAACGGGCGGTAACTACATAATTTAGATTTTAGGTAACCAAAATATTAGTTTAAAATAATATTTCGGTTACCAGTTATAGTATGTAAATGAATGTAAGTTCATGTGCCCAGAATTTCCTAGACGAAGTCAATTACACTTCCGGAACTACAGCCTAGTGTAAAACTGTTTTTTTTATTTAAGTATGAATTTTAAACTAATTTTAATTATAATGGTGAAGTTTACACTGAATTGAGTAACTCACATAAGTTAAACACACATCATGTGTATTGTAAAACTATTGCATGTAGCATATATCCAGCTTATGTAGATAAAAATATAACAGCAGAGAAAAACAATAGCATTTGATAAATAGGAAATTATTGTATAAGTGTAAACAAGTGCGTGTGTGCGAGTGCGTGCGTATAAATGCGTGTCTGTGTGTACGAGTGCGTGCGTGTTAGTACCGTGAGATGCTCTGGTAGTTCCAGTGAGTGACGGCGTGTAACGAGGTGCCGGAGGCGCCGCCGACCTCGCCCTCGAACCCGGGCAGCAGCGGCATCACCACGAACACGCGGAACGTCGCCCCGCTGCGGTACGCACGCATTATGCGGTTGTACAGCGCCTCGCCTATCTACGGAAATGCACACACCTAATACATTAAACATCTCACTTAAACCCGATCTTATCTAAGCCTTCGTACCATGTGATCCATTATGTCATACCCATTTAAAATAAAAATAACTATCGTTGAAATATACATATTTAAAACTAGCTGACCCAACGCTTCGCCTGACATTGACAGAGAATAAATTTAAAAGGGCATTTTTTCCCATGTTCCTTTAAATTTTTGCAGTATTTTTGTTAACCTTCCTCAGACTTCATCAAACTCAGCAAAAAAGAAATCAACTGAATGTGTTCAGCCATTCTCGAGTTATGCACTTATCAACACATTTAGCCATTCGTTTTTATTTATATAGATATGCTTTTTTAAAATTATAGTAGTCTGGCAGTTAGCACTTCGGAATTCTATTTCGTTAGTCCAGTTACAAACGACGAGGACATGTGCCAATGAGTTTTTCTCACTTAAGTACATTTTCAGAGTGCTCTTAGTGATTCATGTATTCTTATTCAACCTAATCTAAGATTGACCCTATTTTCCCTTCTGGGTCTGGTTTCGCTCCCTAGATTAGGTAATCGACCCTGATATCATCTAATATAGAACCAGGATGGGCTAGGACGAAGATTTAAATATGCTTTTAAAAACAAAATTATATGATAATTTCGAAAACAATATATACAAAGCGTGAATGACAAGAGTTAATGCACTAAACTTGCGAAACTCATAAGTCGAATTCATACATCAATATCAAGAACCGTGCAAGAACATAAAAAACAAGGGTTAGTAAAAGTATTTTTTACAGTTCGATTAACTTTTCAGATATACTTATAAACATCCATAATATTGAAATTAACTCTTACTTGAAGTTTTTTTAAACTGACCTGATTACGAACAACACTGGATCTCGACTGTGTGATGAAAAACTGGTTCTCTATATAGATGTAGTGCTGAGCTCTTGTGATGGTGTCCACATACGCTTCGTGTATACTCTGTTCTACTGTGTCTGGGTCGAGGAATCCACACGACCAACTGGATACGCTACGGAGAACCTGCAAATTGTTTATAAATCATACTTCTAATTCTTTGCACTTGGTTAAACTCTCTCAAGTCCGTCTCCATAATGGGCAAAAATCCCGGGTTTCATAGATAACTTATATTTCTTAATATGGACTTACTTGGCAAGAAACGTTGTGGAAATCTATGTTGAGTCTTAGTTCTGTATCCTCTAATGGTTTTATATCACTGTAACTCTTCGGTAAAAGGTATGGATAGTTGATATTTTGCCTGAAACCAAAGTTTGTATTATTTACAATCAATGTTATGTTGTTTAGTTACGTATGTGAGTATCTTTGTGTTTATATTAGCAAAATTCTATTCTAATTGATGATTTTGTCTATTATTGTTTGATTAAATTTTGTTCGTTTTCATTAGCCAAATGTGACTCGGATTCGCGCACAATGGGTACCGTCCCATATATATCAACTATAAAAACAGTAAAGCTGTTTTAGCTATTGTAGAAGCATGAATAGAAATAAATTAGAAATTAAATTATAATTAATTTTTTTTATAGTATAAGACAGTGAACAGGCACACGGGTCTCCTGATGGTAAGAGACAACCGTAGCCTATAGACACCATAGATGTTGCAGGTGTTAGACCTTATGTGCAAGTCTACCGGCTACCTTACCCTCCGGACCGGAACACGACAATGTCATTATGGCGGCA
>DVZL01006263.1:0-11483 GCA_018236625.1 Lasaia peninsularis
GTTAGACAACGATACTAATACATAGAAATACTTAAATATATACAAGAATAAATTTAATAAACACCCAGACCCGGAAACACTGACATCTATGTTCATCACACAAATGCCTGCCCCTGTCGGGAATCGAACCCGAAAACGCGGTTAGTCGGTGAGGCTAGGCGTGTACGCTAGCCCCTCGGCCAACGAGGCGGTCGATAAACACAGATAATACACAGAATCATAGACCTCTAGCCATCTCATGGAAAATTGTATCGGAGTTGGGATAACTGCACCCTACCTAATTAAAAACTTTCGTTTTAGAAATGTTTACGACAAAATAATTAAACAAAAACGTGGATGAAGTCGCGGGCAAAGCTATCAGTTCTCATATAATAAAAAAATGTTTATCGTAGCAGCAACCGGACGCATTTTACCACTTTAGTATTTAATTATTGTACTTAAAGCAAATTGTTATTAAATATTTAAGTATTTACTTTCCATACAATAATCGTCCTTAGTAGCATAATCATAGAGTAGGCATTCAAATGAACTAATGAAAATTGAATACTTAAAGCTGTTCGTGGAAACCGTGCTTAGAATGGGAAAGTCCCATTATAAGTATAGGCAGTGTGACCATTTGTGGCAATTTTCTGCTATTTGGGCAGATTTGGCTCCATAATTTTAATTACGATAGATCATGCTAATGACTTACTAAAATTACTAAATTGATTTTTTCACAGATTATAGCTAATTTCGGCGATTCAGTAAAATTTAAGTTGAATTTGGTTTATAATAAAGTCATCTTGAAAAATTGATACAATTTTCAATATTTTATATGTTTTTCTGAGTTTTTTTTGCAGTTCTATTTAATGTATCAGCTGGCAGAGATCTTGTTTTGGAGATAACCTCTCCTTGCTCGCTATTATCTGTGAGTGTTTGACATATATCTATTTGTGTGTAATTAAGAATTGAAAAAAATAATTTATGCGTTTCGCACATGTTTTTTTATTTTTATTTGGTATCAAAAAAATATTAAGGTTAACTAAAGTAACAATTATACATATAAAAACATGTTAGATACTTACAGTATAACTTAAACCATTTCATGTGTGATAAAACTAAAAAGTTGCATGTTCCTAAATTAAATCATAAAGTAAATAATAATAAGTATCTAATTAAACAATTATATGGAAAAAATGTACCTTCACGCCTACTATCCCCGAAGGGGTAGGCAGAGGTGTGCTAGTATATCCACGACTCGTAAGTCTAGTAGATATTATACAACACTCACGATTAGCCAAGGTACTAGGGCCCTGATGTGATAGGTGGCAAGGCAGTCGCCACTTCGGGCACATATCAATCCCAGGCAATGTAATGCTTGTTCAGAATAATCTGAAAAACAATAATTAAGAAAAGTTCCCCGTCCTGGGAATTGAACCCGGGACCTTACGCGGCGAACGGTCTTAAGAGGCGACAGCCGTACCGTTACACCCATAGATATCATAATACATAGTTGTATTATAAACTTTATCATATCTACGGTTACACCACAGAGGCGATAAATTCTGTCTTATTGAATAAATTTTAAAAATACATGACCATTTTTTTTATTTTACTATTACAATTCTCTACGACTTATATATAATTCCTAAGATATATTTCACATAAATCACACTACTTTTGCATACCTTAGTATGCAAAAGTAGTGTAGGAGAATCCTCTGAAATAATATGAAGTTAATTGCGGTCAAGCATTACAGATTTTGGCAGAAAATGGTGTGAGGCAGATTTGTCACTTTTGAAATGGTCACCCTGATAACTAATAAATGTCAATTTGTCTTTCACTCTTCACTCTTCAGTCTTCAGTCTTCAGTCTTCATTCTTAAAGCGACGGCTGACGAGCGCTCAAGACAAGTACCCAACCGTTTCGATCGTTTGTAAACTTCATTTTGAATATTTGAGAAACATTTCATTTGTACTTCGTTCCACTAAACACCCAGATATTAAACAGATTGTGTTAAAAATAGAAGAATGGACCAAATGTAAGTAAATTTTGTTTCGTTAGAGGTTATTTTCTATATTATATTTATTAATATAGAACATTTCAGCATACAGGGGGAAGTAGGTAGGATTCGTACAGTTTTTACTTAAAGTAATGTAAAATACACAATTATGGTAAACTAGCTTTCTGCCCGCGGCTTTGCCCGCGTTAATTATTTTAATACCACAGAAAAACTTTCAAAGAGCAGAAATGTTCCATCTTACTTATTGCGTAAAAACATACTCTCTTTTATGTAGTCGGTCAAAAAGTAGCCTATGTCCTTTCCCAAGTTAGTAGGTAAGGATACATATAAATTTGTGACTTATAATACTAGCAGCCTATTTGGCTTCAGTAGTAATAAAGTATTGGAGTAATTGTGTACGTCTAAATGAAATTTGTGTGTCATTAAACTGCGAAGATATTCAAGTTTCTGCTGCGACAACGTTTGGCGATTTCATTTAAAATGAATGAAAAGAGTGCTGTAAATTTGCACATACGTTGTTTTGAATTTGTTTATAATGTTTATGAAAACAGATTGTGAAAAAAAAATTGTATCTACGTAATACGTACTAATATTATAAATGCGAAAGTAACTCTGTCTGTTCTGATTTCACGCCAAAAACCACTAAACCGATTTTGATGAAATTTACTACATAGATAGAGTTGACCTTGAGGAAGGACATAGGCTACTTTTTAACCGACCACATTAAAAGAGGGTATGTTTTTACGCAATAAGTATTATAAGTCGGAAAAATGTCTGCCCTTTGAAAGTTGTGTGTTATTAAATCCCTACTAATATTACTGTTACGCTTTCACACCTAAACCACTGATCAGATTTTGAAAAATAGAGGGGGGAGATGTTAGAGGAGGGGATGAATAATTGTATGGAAATGTTTTTATGATAAATAAATATAACTGATTTGTTTTCATTGGCTAGATTTTGTTTGTATGATAGTCACACGCGAGCGAAGCCGCAGGCAACAGCTAGTATATGTATCGGGAGACATTTGACCGCCATCTCGCCTGATGTTAAGTGACGCATCTAAGATGGGACATGCCTACCTAGTATCAGTCTATTCACTCGGGTCTTAATCATAGATAGGTTGTATTTTACCGGGAAAACGCTCTTTAGCGAAGGGCCAAAAAGTGGGATGCTTTGCCCACGACACAAGGCCCACGTCCAGGGTCCCGGTGGTGAAAAGGGGCTGGTCGAATCAGGTTGTGTAATTCATTCACACACTCACAAATGACAAATAAGCCACCCTGCGCCGATGATCAGGGCTCTGCTTTTTAACCTGAGCAGGGTTACTAATAAGTTTTTTAGCTCGTTTTTCCACTAAGTCCAAAAGTAGCCAGTTGATATTGGCTGAGCCATCCCAAAAGTGGCAGCAGTACCCTATGCAAAACTGAACTTGTGCTTGATACAGTTGAAGCAGTTGTTCTGAGCTGAAGTAGGTACCACCTGACCTTTTTTAGTCGGTAGTCTGCGACATACCCCCGTATCACAAATGGTGGCACGGGGTTATGCCGCAGGAGTCCTGACATCACCCATTACTCCCCCCGGAGTGGTGGGTATCCATAAATGGATTTTCCTCAAAAAAAAGGCCTGTACCACCTTGTTCCTGTTTGAGACAATCCTGGTAATTCTGTTGCCGCCCAGTTAACTTATTTTAATTTATTGCTAACTTCTTTTAAAGTAAGCAAAAGAAAAAAATAATAAAATCCGTCAAATGCGAGTCAGACTCGCGCACTAAGGGTTCCATACCATTATCTATAAAATCGTCAATTTTTTTTTAGAATTTGTTGTAATAGCGGCAATGAAAATCACACTATCTGTGAAAACTGTTTAGCTATAATGGTTTATGAGATACTACTTGATGACAGACAGACAGACGCACAGACGGAATAAAATTTTCTATCTTTCGTTTTTTATGTCACTGAAAAAAGATAGTATGTATCTGAAATTAAGTTTAGTTAACGTACAGAGGAATCACTACCAATATCATGTTTAAATACCTAATTTTGGAGATTTTACTAGGGCGTCAGTTTTTACACAGAGCGACAGCTATTTGAACTCTACAACCTAGAAGAGAAATCAGGCCCAAACCTAGATTAGGTCGAATTCGAAGGAATCCAAGATTTCTCACCCCGTTTTTCTTCATCGTAAGAAAAAGTAAAAGTATCTTAATGCCTATTATCTCCCAAAGGGTAGGCAGAGGCGTGCTAGTATATCCAAGACTCTAAGTCTAGTAGATATAGTAGAACACCCACGATTAGCCAAGGTACTAAAGCCCATGATGTAATAGGGGGAAGCCTAGCGCCGTAAGAGGACTCAGATAACGTGCTTAAGTTAGAAAGAACTCATTAGACCACTTGGAATGAAAATCCGATGTGCTAACAACTAGACCGAGGCTCTTGTGAACTGTGACCTTAAATCGCGTTTCACAGTTGATAAATGTGCTGCTAAGTGCTTTCGATAGCGGCACGTTACTAAGTTAACAAGTGACAAAGTGTCATTTGACAGTGGGTACTAATGACCATTAAATGTTTCCAAGGAAGTACCACACTTGCAAAACTAATTGCTTTTAATCTCGCGACGTAAATTCTGGACTTACTTTAGATAATTTGATATGAGCGGGGTATATTTTTTAAAACGTATAATAAATCACCCCTGTCATCAATCAAATCAAATGTGTCCTTAAATACTATTTGACCATTTACATTGGCATGCAATTTTTTATATGAAAATAAAAAGAAAATTCAGTTTATTTCACACAGTCAGAATAATTAGTACCTGTTTAAAGTCGTTTTTAAATGTGTCAGTATATTTTTTCATTGTTATTGTATAAAACAGTCTAGTGAACAAGTCAAGAATTTACATAATGATAATAAAACAATAAAAATAAAAAAAAATGTCAAAAATAAAAATATTGACTTTCAGCCGATTGGAGTTGGTGTCCAACTTTGACAAATTCTAAAATAAAAATAGCCAAACCAATTACTTAATTACATTAGTTATCTGCCATTGAAAGTCACGTCAAAATCAGTCAGAGATTAATGGATACAAACAGGCAGACAGACAGACAGACAAATATTCTAAAAAATGACATTTTGGTATATGTACTGCCTTGTAAACATACATACGCATTTAGTAAAAAACGGTTATTCTAATATTACATATCGACATTCCAATGTTATTTATTTGGATAGATATGTATGTAAGAGCGGCTGAAGTCTGTTGTCGGTAATGACGAACCTTTTCTAAGTAGAATCGTTTGGATGGTAGCCGAACTCATCGTTTTTCGATCACTCCCTTTTTACTTATTCTCCGTAAAGCGAAAATGAAAGGAAAAAACTCAGCTGAATAATGTCGCGGATAATAATTTATTAGAGTCTTCTTTTTCGTTTGGACATAACTCAGTGTGATGATTTTTTTATCAAATATCAATATCATTATCGATTTTAGGGATCCGTGCCAAATTAAAGCTGTGTAAAAACTATTAAGTAAGTTAAAAGTTTGCATATATGTAGGCTATATCTCAGGAACCATGATAGATTGTTGAAATGTTTACATATTACGTTTTTTTATTGCCCCTGTAACAACAAAACTATAAATAGAATTAATCGAATATTTAAAGGGGGGAATTTCTATCTCATACAAAAAACGTTATTTTTTTGCCGTTTTCACCTATATTGAAACAAAACCCTAAAGACGTGAGTCCAACTTGCATTTGACTATTAGCTAAATATTTAAAAAAAATCGGCCAAGTACGAATCGGATATTTTTATAGATTTTTATAGTATGGGAGCTCTTAAATATTTATTTTATTCTATTATTTTATCTAATACTTTTAAACTAGCAGTTATTAATAATATAAGTATTTATTTATACCGGATATCTCGGAAACGTCTCTAAAAATTTCGCTGAAATTTGGTCCCGGGGTTTTAGATTTTAGATAGGTCTAAGTCTAAGAAATTGGGATTAACGACATCTATACCACTTGGTGTAAAATTTATCCCGTAGATTTATCGTCAGATAGAAATTTTGGCAAAAAATAACTAAGGGTTGAAGCTCGGTCGACCAGATATTATTATTTGTTTTTATACAGGCAACATAAACGCATACAATTTTTATATCATCCAAATCTGGTACGTATTACAATCACTAATTTTCAATAATAAAATTCTAATTTAAGCAGAGTTTTTTTGTATTTAATCATTATTGAAATAAGTTTCATGATCTATTGAATTAACTTTCAAAAAAATATTTAGTTATTTGCCCGTTTGAAATAGTTACTGTATTTTATTTTTAGTTTACCGTATCCAAGGGGTAAAAATACATACACTATTACTACAGTATAGACAGGTACATACTCTGCTTTTCGTCTGTCTGACTAAATGTTTGTCTGTCACCAGGTTGCATCTCATTTTAAGTGATAAGACGTTGAAAAAGCACTCCCCTCTCCTGTTGATAAGCTCTAAAAAAGCTCTCAAAATATTTCATCTCTGTTTCATAGATTAAATGTTTAACTTCCTTTGAGGTGGGCAACAGGGCACTATAATTATTAGACTGCCGAAATCAAAGCTCTAAAAAGCTATCAAAAGATTTCATCTCTAAATGTTTTATCGAGCAAAGATTCAACTTCAAAGTTCAAAGTAGTTCGTGTTACCAATCTGAAACACGAATTCAAAGCGGTTTGCGAATACAGTATTTCAAATTCAAACTCATGAAATCTAGTTACAAGCTTTCGAATCGACAAAACTTCCGAGATTTCTGACAAAGTAATTTTCCAGGTTAGAGTATCTATAAGTATGGATTTGGTTTTTATCATACTTATAAGATTAGATTTTTTACTTGTTCTTTAGATACAGATACAAAAGTATGGACTCATGTTTGTTGATAAAGTAACCATACTAAAGAGACAATAAAAGAGTATATTTAGGTCAAATCATATAGAATAACACTACAGTACACGCGCCCCTTTTTTTACTTGATTACACGCGTGGCCTACTATATATTTATAATTATTTGATTAAAGGAATTACTGGATTGGAAAAGTTATTTATTTTACTTAGTATTAAAACATTAAAAAATAGATATATTTTTTAAAATAGTGAATAATTAGTAAATCAGTAAATATCTGAGAAAAAGTAACAAAAATTGCACTTCTGAGATCAATGTATTTTTTTTACAACTAACACTAAACTTAATTACAATTTTCTGGGTTTTCGTAGCAATCAGGACAAACTACTGCTTGGTGATCGGATCTAATCTATTTGTAGCAAGTCTTGCACCATTTTTTTTGTCGACCAATTTCGGGCTCTCGAGCAGAGTGAATATTGACTAACTTGTCTTGTCTTTGGTGTCAAATCATGTTAAACCTCTTGCGATTCTTCAATTGTGCGGCCCAAAAGTGCTCCATTCCTGAATTTAGGCTATCGGGGAAGAATTTCAGTGCCATTTTATCTAGTTATCGGCATTTTTCTAAATAGGATAATGGATTCTTAGCGTTTTTAGCTGCATCTCCTTTTTTGGCCCTGTGATCTAATCCTAGTGTTTTAGGTCTGAGTTCGTGTTGCTAATCGTATGTCTTTGTGCCAAATAGTAGTTTTAGTTGATTTGTAGACTAGACAGTGCCTTCCAGATGCAAGAGTGGTACGTTGTCTGAATCAGATGTTTCATCAGATTCATTTAACCGTTCTGGTCTGGTTCTGGATCAATTTCTTCATCTTCATCATCAATATCTAGCTCATCAAGCCACTTTTCCACTTGTGAATCATCCATGACGTAAACGGTTATAAATCTGTGAAAATATAAAAATGCAAAAATAATATGTATTTTACAACTTCAAAATAACAACAATTTAATAAACATCCAAATATACATATATTTAATAACTGGAGAACATTATTTGAGCGTTAAAAATCGATAATACATGAAAAATTGCTTACCCGATTTTAGTACACCAATACACGCGCGGACTACTTTAGTAGGCCCGCACTTTTGGCGCCAAAAATCTCAAACCTGCGAACACGTGGAGGTCACGGGAGGTACTGAGGTTGCGTCAAATATACCAGACGAGGCTTACCTGGAATCACTAGATTTAACGCGTAAAATTAAAAAATTACCGCAAAAAAAATAACCCTGGTCTACTATAGTAGACCACGCGTGTACTCTAGTGTTAGTTAATATTTTTTTTAATATTACAATGTACAACTTTCCATTTCAAAATTTCCTTAGCATATACTTTTTTGTGATAAGCTACCAAAGAATTTAATACATAATAATCAATTATTATGTCTTGATTATTATAATATATTAAATAGATATTAAGTGGTTATGTCTAACAACATAGATGTAACTATGCGATGAACGTTGATACCATGCATTTCTGGATCGGCGTGTCCACTTTATTTTAAATATATTATTTTGTTCGAATGGAATAATCGATATTCATCGAATAAATAATCATTTTATTATTTTGGTAATTAGGAAATGAGTAGACTCTATATTAATATTACACGCTCTAAGGCAGGATGCAGCGTATTGTGAACTAAAGAGGGAGGTACTCGTATATAATGAATAAAGTTAGGTTAAGTTGGCTTCAAGTGCTGTTTTACACTTGAATGGAGCCATTGTGAAGGAACCTTTCTTATTGTATTGTTCACGAAAAATCTTATATGATTTTCTTTTTTGTTGGATTTATAACCTTACCGAAGAATTATTGTTATGGCATTTTTATTGACCGTGTCTTAAAAAGGTTTGACTATAATATAAATATTGAGTTTTCTGCTGATTATAGTAGTGATTGATTGTTTTTAGTGCTCTTTACGTAAAGGATAAATATAGAACTTATTACCAAGACTCCGTTGTCCGTCTGTCTATTTGTCTCATCGATCACGATAGCTAGATAGTTGAAATTTTCAGAGGTGTTGTATTTTTGTTGCCACTGTAGTAACAAATACTATTAAATTAATAAATTACGTATTTATAGAGACAACAAACGTGATTTTCGTTGTACAACTCGCAGCTGTGCGGCAACTCGCCCGGGTAGGGATCCACCACCTTGCCTATACCTGTCGCCATAATGACATTGTTGCGTTCCGGTTCAGAGGTTAGGGTAGCCGGTAGACTTGCACATCAGGTCTAACAGCCCGACCATAGGACAGCGGCGTACCTGCACTGTCTATGGTGTCCATGGTGGCCACGGTGGTCTCTTACCATCAGGAGACCCGTGTGCCTGTTCGCTGTATACCCGTGTGCCTGTTCCTATAAAAAAAACAGATAATAGTACGAAACCTTTCGTGCGTTCATCCGAGTCCCATGGCTGTTTTTTGTTATATTTTCGAATGTAACAGAAAAGTTGTTTTATTAAAGTTTTCACATTATACAATAAAATTTTGACACCAATGAAATTGTTTCAATTTCCCAAAACATCCTTTTTACCAAAGTAATCCGTTTTTATATTTATACATTCGGCAGATTAATTCGGAGACTCTTGACACCACCCTCGGATAAGACGCGAGCTATTTGGTCGTGGCTCGAGTAACCCGTTGTAAAGAATATTCGATAGCTTTTGATGGCTAAATATGGATTTGTGATCGGTTCGTCAACGGTCTTGTCATCTGTCACATCATGGAACTTATTATCGTTGGATAATCGTATGTGCGTGACGTAAGTACGTACGTATACATTTTTTCATATTATAGTTAAATCATAATCTAAAAAAAATATCATCATGCCGATATCCTAGAAAGGGTAGGTAGAGGTTCATATGCATCCACGATTAGCCGACGATATTATGTCCCATGATGTAACAGATGGCAAGTCCATCGCTATGTCGGGCGCAAATCTCGAGTTTCCACACGAATTTTTTATGATATTGGTCCGGGTTCCGCTGTAGAATAGGCCAACTGCCTTCAACCCAGGCAGCTCATAAGAGGCGAGCACAGGGTCTATTGTCACCAACACCGTGACATTGACTTGGTGGTAGTCTTGTAACGACTCGTCCGTATTGGTACCACCGCCTTATCTGTTCTCTGCCACAATAGCGTCAGTGCTCGCCATTGTCGTGTTCTGGTTTGGAGAGTAAGGTAGCCGGTAAACTTACTAACGCAAGAGGCTTACCATCCTAGCCTCAGGTTGGCAACGTACCATTTCCACCATTGATATCTATAGGCGACGAGTATTTCTTACTATCAGAAAATCCATCTGCTTTTTTGCCTTCCAATATCATAAAAAAATTTACATATTAACAAGGTAGTATGGTACCTACCTATTTGTTAATAGTATTTTTTAGAATGTTTGTTTGTCAGTCTGTCTGTCTGTTTATACTCGCTAATGTCGGTGGCTGGACAGATTTTAATGGGACTTTTACTGGTAGACAGCTAATGCAATAAGGAGTAGCTTAGACTACTCTCATTTAATTCAATTCAAACGCGAAAGAAATCGCGGACACGATGAATAAATAAAAACAAACACTTATCTTCAAAGTTTTCCTCAGAAACACAAGCAGGAAAACTATTCAGAGGAAAACGTTCAACGACTGAGATATGGCAAATAATTATTTGGCATTATTTATTGTTGTTTTCCAAAGTAATTTTGGTTTTCTTTTCTCGGTGTTGAGATGATTTTAAAAGTCGCATTTTTATCACAAATGTCGCCGGTATTTTGAGGGTTCCGTATAAAATGGACTAAGTAAGAACCGTATTACTAAGACTCCGCTGTTTCTAATTGATGAAATGTTCACAGATTATGTAATTGTGTTGGTTGAAAACAACAAATACTAGAAAAATCCATCAAGTGCGTGCCGGACTTGCGCATGAAGGTTTCTGTACCATATATATAAATAAATATGGATAGCTAAATGTTTTGCTTTTGCGCAAAACTGGAGAAAAGCTTAAACGATTTCACTAATTCTTTTTTATAATATTCCTTGAAGTACGATGGTGATTAAGGAGAGTAAAAGTTTTAAAAATTTTCAAAATAAATCTAAAAACAACACTTTTCAATGTTCATACAAAATATTCGTACTTAAAAGTCAATTTGAACTTTAAAACCATATTATAAAATTTAAGTTTTAGTGGAGATCTTCCGGGAAGGCGAAACAATGGAGAGACGTTCTAGTACCAATTATATAAATTTAAAAAAGAAATTTTGTTTCATTATTTTGGTTTTAAGTTAAATATTTATCCCTCAAGTGCAGGCAGTACGAAGTATGCCGGGACAGCTAGTTATCAAGGTTAATCAGGTACAGCTTGGTGCCAGATAAACAGACGGACAATTTCATGGTATTGGTAGGCAAAGAAGCAGACGGATTCCCTGATGGTAAGGAACATACATCGCCTATAAACACCAAAGAAGGTAATCGCGCGTTGTCAACCTGACGGTGGATTCGAAAGCCTCTTGCGAAAGTAAGTTAACCTACCTACCCTACCCTACAAACCAAAACTCAACAGTAGCA
>DVZL01006264.1:0-11483 GCA_018236625.1 Lasaia peninsularis
CGTCGGAAATCGAACCCGAGCCTCGCGGTTAGTCGATGCGGTTAGGCGTGTACGCTAGCCACTCGGCCAACGAGGCGTTCGACTTTGGGAAGCAGAAAAAGAGTTAGCTGTCTAGTAACAGAAGTGTTATCACGACGCGATGATTCATTGCGTATCTGATAACAATGAGACTTCCAATAACAGGTTCTGGTCGTGGTACTTTTTTGAGGTTTTCCCCGTATCCGCGTTGTAGGTATTGTGTACGGTCGTTGTCTCTGTATCACATCGCTTCTTTATTTTTTTTTTATTGTTATAAGTACATATTCTAAAATCTGTATTTATTCGTTGAAGAGTATCTATTAAAAATCATTGAAATAGATAGTGAAATTATTTAACCTCTTATTAAAAATACTAGTTAATCTGTAAATGTTGGAATGTGTGGTTGGCAAAATTTCAATTGAATTAAAAAAATATATATTTTGATAAACAATATAAGAAAAAAACATCTGATAGTTTGAAGTTGAAATACAAAATATTAAGTAATAAAATTTTGAGTCATTAAAAAATCAACAATTTAACCACTTTAACAATTTAACAATTCTACCAGGTAGCTCGTAAGAGGCGAGCATAAGATATTAAGGTGTGTATAAGCCACGGTAGTCTCTTACCATCAGGAAAACCGTGTACTTGTTCCCTTTCTTATTCCATAGAAAAATAGACCGAATGGAGCGTTGGGTAAGCTATTTTAAAGCAATGTGGCGATGTATCGACTCAGTGTGTTCGACTTGCTTTTCACAACTCAGTACTTATTCCAAAGTTTCTTTATGGATGAAAGAATTGGGTATGTCAGATACATCACGAAACTAGGATAAATGCGACCGAAATGCGTGCGCTCCGCAATTCTGTTGGAATAAAGTTCAAAGACTGCATTCGTAATAAAAAGATTTTTACTACAACTACGAACCCATAATGTGACAGGTAGCAAGTCCATCCGCCATTTCTAACCTCAGACAACATTTTTTCATATAAACTGAAAACACTCACAAAGTTCCGGGAATCGAGCCCAGGATTTCGTGTGTCAAAGACGTACACAGTCTCGACCACAGAGACAACAATTATGAATGTTTAATTAACATTCTTTGTGGTTTCCCACAATTTTATCTACCGCAATTTAATGACATAGGAAAATGTTACCACTTCGTAGGTTGTCAAACTGCACGGTAATATTATTGTACTATTACCGTGGATTTCAATTTAAACTGTGTTGAACCAAATGGAACTGGTTTAATGCCAATGTTTACGATTACTCGCCAATTATAGTTTAACTGATTCTTTTATTGTTTGTTAGGTCTAACTTAGCAGGTTTCATGCACTTCTCAAATACATTTTTTGAAATGAAATTAAAATTATTTATTTGCAGAAGATGTGTTAAAAGTTGTTACAAATCAAAAATACATCAACATAATTATGGTATGTGGTGTGCAAATATTTTAAAACATAATTTATATTTATTTATTTAATAAAATATATATTATAATACTAATTATCTAATTTTTTTTTACAAAAATCGACCTAAATATAAAAACAAAAAGAGCAAATTGATTTTAAATAGAGATTAAAATATGTAATATTGTCAGAATACTGGGAATAGAAGTATTTTTTATTGCTAATAAGATATAAATTTATCAAAGAAATGGAGTAAAAATTATTTTTATAGTTAGTATTTTTAAAGCCTCGGTGGCCTTGTGGCATGCGCTTCGGAATGTCGTTTCAGTGGTCCAGGTTTGAACCCCACTATGCAGCAATGAGTTTTTTTAACTTAAGTACATTTTTGAGTGCTCCCGATATGGCGGTAGGCTTACAAGTTCTCTTATCATGGGCCCAACTGCGGGGCTCGGGTTCGATTACCAACGGAGCCAGGCAATTGTGTGATGAATTTACGGGTCCGGGTGTTTATTATAATAATACTGGTATCTATTTAAGTATCTACTTATGCTTTAACATCGTTATCCAACACTCATAATAAAGTTTGCTTACTTTGGGGTTAGATCAATTTGTGTAATTTGTTTGGGGATATTTATTTATTTATACGTATGTATGTATTTAAAGCTATATAATGTTAAATTTTAATACGATTAAAAGTTACTTTGTTAAACCGCTTACCCTTAAAACTTAAAAAAAATCTAAATTTAATTGTGTTTTGAGGTTTGGATCTAAAATAAAAACCTATGGCCAAATAACAGTAAGGAACAATAGAAGGCAAACAATAAGTGTATACCTTCATAACTCATTCAAGATTATACAATTATTACATTATCTCATTTTATGACTTAATTTGAAGTCGGTATTACGCCATGAGAAATACAGTGTATTGTTTATTTATAATTACAGTGGCAACGCGATACGACAATTAATAAAATCTCAACCTTGACAATGCCCCGATAAACAGAACCGGATGTTTCATATGATCTTGTGCTGTAACTAGTTTCTAAATGTATTCAATGATAGTGACCACTTAATGAGGTAGAACCGATTCGATTTGAATATATAATAATGGGTTTCCTAGATTGTAATGCGCCTATGATTAGCCGATGATATTAGGTCCCATGATGTGATAAGTCGAAAGTCCGCAAGTAATAATAAGTAGTCTGCAAGTCCGTCAGTCTAATCGTGGGTGCACAATAGTATCGCTGCCTACCCCTTCGAAGATATGGATGGGCCGATATTTTTTATTTTATTGCTACACATAGAGCTCCACTTTTATGAAATTGGAGGACCTTAGAGGTTCTTAATTCGATTGAATATTTTTTGTACATGTATTTCATGCGATAACTCCGCTGGATTTTTGTGAGTCTTGTTTTGAAAAAAAAATTTAATACGAATATACTTCATCTCGGAGACGAAGTACGTTACCATACTATTGCAGCAAGGAATGTGTGACAGGTGAAATTTCATTAATGGCGTCAAAATAACGCGTCTATTTTAATATACTCACAAATAGATTATAAAAAATATAGGCTTTCTAATAAAGTATAATATTTGTCTTGTAATACAATCATTCTTTGAATAACTTACAAATGCAAAACTACACATTGTATCACTTGTAATCTTACTTATATTTCTGCCACATGCGAATCGAATTTTTATCATTTTTAAAGCACAAAGACACGTTTGTGTAGCTGCGTTCAATGCACATTAATCGCTGCCATTTGTTTGATCTGGATGATAAATAACTACGAAACATGTGGGAATAACGTGCGCTAAAATATGGGCTAAATTGAGTAACACAAATATTGGTGGGAAACCGTACGTAAGACAGGTGCATCGGCCATTGTATTAAACGATTGCAGTATTTCAATTTGAACTCCAGCTTTCGAGGGATTTTATTTCTTTACTTAGAATTTTTGATGTTATTGGACGATGTATGTTGGAAATCTTAACATTTTTAATATATTTTTCTGACGGAGACAAATAAAATATTTTACTATTAGTTGAAGTTTATCCTAAAATTTATTTAGTAGTGGTTATTTCGTTTATACAATTTATTATTCATTATTTTTCCCCTAGGGGTATGATTTTTTGAAAATTTCGCCAAAAAATTTTTTTAGTGAATATTTACGTTGAAATAGAATTCATTCTTAAACAGTTTTATTATACTCTGTACAGATAACGATCGAAGCGAGATACAAATATTTTATCATAAAATTAAATATTAATATACATTTCAAATATTTTATTTGAATATTCTATTCTCAAATTTCCCAAACAAGATGTTTAAACTCTAATATTATAACTAAGCACAAATTATTGTACCAGAAATGTTCTGTGGCAGACACCGAGAGGAAATTGAAAATTGTTTCGAATAAACCATACCAAATAACCCGCTGCTATGGAGCGAAATTATTATGATGCTTAAAACACAGGATACCAGCAAAATTAACAAATATAACATAATTTTATTGTTTTTATTTTATAATTTAATTAAATTCAATAAATATTATACGTTATAGTAGCCAAGTAATTTATGTCTAAAACAAAATATTACAAATAATATATCACTAAGCAATAATCACTAAGCTATTCCGAAATTGCTAAATTATTTCGAGATAATCATGTTAAATTAATAAAGGTTGCTTATTTACTGACGGTAATGCACTAAAACAAAATATATTATAATAATACTCCACACTACTTTAATGCAATAGTCATTGTTAAAATAATACACCAGACAACTATAATGCAATAGTCACTACGCTAATCTAATGTTGTACAATTAATTGAAGCTACAAGTACTAAATTAAAACTTGTAAAATGATTGCTTAATCACTAAAGGAAATGTGCTGAAAATCCAATAGACTGATATTATGACACACCACTGCAATTAATAATCGTTGTTACTAATCATATTACAGACTACTGAAATGCAATAGTCAATATTAATCACAATACTACTAATACAATAGCTATTATTAATAATAGTAATATACCAGGCAACTACAATGCATTAATTATAGTTATCAGACAACTATAATACATAATATTCATGACGCTAATATAAAGTTGCTGAATTAATTCAGGATATTCACATCAAGTTAATAAAGATTACATATATTCAATGAAGGCGATGTACTAAAATAATTTCAGATATTGTAAACAATAATATGTCACACTACTGCAATGCTATAGTCATTGTTAATAATCATATAACAGACTACTAAAATGCAATAGTCAATGTTAACAACAACAATACTAATACAATAATAATTATTGTTAATAATAGTAAATACACCAGGCCACTACAATGCAATAGTCATGTTTAACAATACACCAGACAACTGTAATACAATAGTCATGACGCTAATCAAAAGTTGTTAAATTAATTCGGGATACTCGTACTAAATTAATAAAGGTTGCTTATTCACTGAAGGCGATGCACAAGTCATACGCGTTTCCAGAGTATGTAAATTAATTACTGACTACTAACAAGGTGTTCGGGAAACTCGTTTGTTACATTATTTAATACGAACACGTCGACAGGCGAGCTTTGTTATTAAATTAACACGTTCTCTTCATCAGGTTGTTCTCACGACTCATGGTTCTCGATCGTAGTATTTTTTTTCATAAAAATAAGACGCATACAACTGAGTAGACCTACTACCCGCTGTGAAGCAGCCTCTGCTGTTAATAGTTTACTCCAGTAATAGTCAGCTCATTCAAAACATATTAGATTAACAATGAGTTAACTGAAGAACCAGTTGACAAATTACACAAATTGATCTAACCCCTCTAAAGTAAGCAAATTATATCGACGATGGAATGAGAAAGTTACCAAGCGACACTAGGGGCCAAAATGAGTTTTTTATATATTCGGAATCAGCGAATTTTTCTCTATCGATACTAATCGTCTTTAGTCCCATGTCTCTATGAGTACTTTTGATGTCGCTTAGAAACTCCGTAACAACGGGTATTTTTCTTGTTTTCGGCGACCAAGCGACAACATTTTGACACGTTTTAAAAAAGTAGGTATTTGGTACTATCTAAGTACTTGTTTTTTTTCACTTGTTTAATGTATACTGCAGTAAGTAATTTCTGCCTTTCCACTGTTGGAATCAAATAGGTACTTGGGAAGTTGGGAAGTTTTACCTGAGATACATTTATTTATTTACGGTATTTCAGACTCTTTAACAAATATTTAAGATGTTGTTTCTGTCATTAAATATTTTTTTCCAAACCGTAATCATGCCAAAGATTCGATATAGTAACTTTTACTTGCCGAAAATAAGATAATAGTTGGCGCTTGGTAACTTTTTACCTGCCGTTTTATTACTAAATTGTGTTACTTGGATATTTATTACTGAACTAATTATTTAATTTTAAATGTGCATATCCTAAACAAACACTTGACGTGTTGTCGCTTGTACCCGCTGTGAACTATACTGTTGTGAGGCTCTGTTGTAAAATTAGCAATATGGCGCTTGGTAACTTTTTTCATTCCACCGTCGATATGTTACTGTAAAAGCATGAACTACAGTAAATCCTAAAATTTTCTAGTAAAACCTAAGATTTACCAACTATTATTGGTTAAATGCCGAAAAATTATGTGATTCAAACTTTTACCACCATTCACTTGCTAAATCTTAGGATTTAAATCGAAGGCACGGTAAATGTTGTGTAAATGTGTAAACAGATAGACAGACGTTTATCTATCTGTCTGTCTGTTTGTACCCGCTAATCTCCGAAACAGATGGACCGATTTTGACGGGACTTTTACTGGTAGACGGCTTATGTAATTTGGAACGGCTTAGGCTACTTTTATTTTAGAAATGTATATAATACGAAATAATAAAAAAATGCCGATGAAGTCACGGTATGCATAGCACCATCTAGTTTTTTTGTTTGGAAGCTCATTTAAGTATTTAGTTTATTTTTTGAAATCTGTGAAAATTTCAACTCCCTAGCTATCACAGTATATGAAATAAGCAAGGTAGACATACATAAAGACAGACGGGCAGTGGAGTCCGCAGTAGTTGGTTCCCGTTTTTATGCTTTGAGTACGGTACCCTAAAAAGTGTTCATTAATATGAAATTAGTTTTCAAGTAAAGTCACATTAACCAATGTGTTTGTATATCAGAGAGTTGTATAAACCACAAACACCCTCTGTCGATACAAGTTGGCCAACTTTCAAATTTGTGGGTTGGCGCTTTTAGAGCTACGCTCATCCCTATACAGCTTTACATACAAAATGGAGGGACCTAGATGCTTCCATGATAGTCCAAGAACCGATGATAAATTTTCGTAAATATTTTAAATTACAAACAATAAAAAAAACATAGTCAAAGATATTGATAATTACTTAAGTTTTTGCCTTAATGATGCTGTAACAAGCAAAACCGGTCACCTATTTCAACAATAATTTCAAATATATGTGCTTTTTTACTTACACTCTAGTTTTATTCTATTATAGAATTACACTAACATAAAATTCAGGTTCTCTGATATAATCATTAACACTTATATTAGTACCAGATATCACTGTAATAGAAATGTAATGAAATTGTTTCACATATTGCAGTAAGTATACATAATTTTAAAAACATCCCACTGGTAAAATATGAGCAAATTTATTCTAATGCTATTTTCAAATATACTTAACTAATAAGTTATTTCACCATTATTGTATTAAAACAAAATAAAATATTTATCTTAATATTTAATTTAACATGTATGTCTCTTCATAAACTAAATTTAAATAGAAATTGAAATCTAAAAAATTAGGAAGAATCAATTATTCCTAAGCATTTTAGTAGACTAATATTTATTGTAAAATGTTACAATAACCATTTTTTTGTAAATGTTGCTTATGCTATGGAAATCAGTTTAATAATTTTAATTTCTTAAATTACTTTTTATAAACCAAGCTTAGATACTCTTAAAACATATCAAAAAGGCCCGAACACCTTATGAAAATTTGTACCTCGCTCGGTGACCATAAAAGCGTATTACAACGTAAAACTGGTATTTACTATTTTTACGGAGCACGATAAAGTAAAATTTAATGAGTATGAACGTGCTGAAATTAGGAAAAGCGAGAAACTAGTACGAGGGTACAGCTTTTAATAACTATAAAATGTAACAATAATTTAATTTAATTAAACCTAGATCAGTAATCCTATTATTAATATAAAATAATGATATACATTTTAAATACAATGGCTATAATGAATGGTGTACGTAATAATGCCTAAAGATTAAATTATTTATTAAATAACAAAACAAAATAAGTTAGATAGGTATTTTGAGATAATTTAACAAAGTGAAAATAGAGAATTTTCTTAAATAAATACTAAGAACCCAGCTTATATATATATATTGTTTTTCTATTTTTTTAATATCTGTTTTGTATACAAAATAAAGTATTTTATATATAAGAAATGATTTGAAAGAAATACATATTTTGTGAATCTTTTTTTATCATTTAGAAATGCAAAGAAATTATTTAAAATGTCTATGGTAAGAACTTCCCAAATTCTATAGCTCAAGATATTGTCAGCGCGTTGCCAATCTGAGGTAACTTGTTTCATTTCTTTTAAGTTTGCTAGCTTTATTATATTTTTATTTATCACTGTGTGCCATTGAAAGTTTTAAGAGAGCGTTCAAGTATAACGTAACGCAAATGCTTCGTTGTTCGCAAAATCGTCGGGGGGGGGGGGGGGGCTTGTAAAACTTCAAGCACCATTACATTAGGGATCAACGTTATACGTAACACCGTTTTATTTTATAGTGGCGCAATTTGAATTTTTTAGCGACTTACTGTTATTATTTATAGCAACGTTACGGCAAGTTACATATGGGGGGGGGGGGCTTGAAAATCTTCACTAATTGTGTTACGTAACACTTGAACGCTCCCTAAATAAGCTACGCAGCTTTTATTTTTCTATAGTACGTTTATCATTTCGTAGCAATTCAAAGCGAACTAACGAACAATCTGCTCCAAACGAACTAACGTAGCAAACGATGTGCTACAAACGAGCGAACGTAGCAAACGATGAGATACCTACAAAAGAACGAACGTAGCGAACAATGTGCTACGCACATCATCAAGTTATCTATACATGTGTTATAATATTATATTTGAAATTAATTAATTAAATATATTTTTATTTAGCTTGTAGAAAATTCTATGTGCAAGTGACAGCTTTGATGTATGTTTATCAGTTGTTGAATTGGCAAGTCTTGTGTGCAAAGTATAAATGCAATCAAAGTATAATAAAAAACTTAGGTGAGATGAATTTATGTAATTTTATTATAAGTACCTTCACATCTATACAAATAAATAAATTAGAGTATTTGTAATATCAGATAACCGCGTTTTTCTAAATAATATACGAATGTATACTTGGGTACATAATATAGTAAAATAACTTATCATCTTTGATGAAACGATTTTGATGGAACTTTCACTGGCAGAAAGCTGATGTAAAAAGTAGTAGGTAACTTAGACTACTTTATAGAATACTAGCGACCAGATATATAGATATAAAAAAAAACATAAAAAATTATGTTTCTAAATTTATTAATATCTAGCAACCCGCCTGGCTTTGAATTTGAATAACTATCTATTTATTTAACAAAATCGCATCAAAATCCATTGCGTAGTTTTAAAGATTTAAGCATACATAGGGATCTAGGGACAGAGAAAGCTACTTTGTTTTATACTATGTAGTGATAAAATAACTTAATTCAAACCAGGACGAAGTCGCGTGCTAACTGCTAGTATTAACAATTGATTTGTTTTAAATTGAATGTGTAAGTCCATTCACCAATATCATATTCTGATCTCCTGAATTTCAAAAACCTTTAGCCAAGAAGAGAAAGGCGCTATTTTACTCAGCGAGGCTGTGGTATATATAATTCATAGAATATAGTTCGCCAGAGAGCCAGTCGACGTCGGACAACCGAGAAGCGACGCTAAGTGGTGCGGTGCAATGATAATACGTCAAACCACGACCTGCGGTTTACCCTTCAGACCCGTCTTAAATTAATGGGGGTATTGTGTTACGCACACTGCCCATTTCACTATTACAAGTACTCTTTTCTTTGGTAACGTTTTATATATGAATTCGAAGCCAAATTACTAGCTGTGCCCGTGATTTTGTCTGTGTTTTATTTTAATTGTTTTATTTTACACATTTCTGAAACAAAATTCTAAAATAAAAGTAGCCTAAGCCGTTCCTTATTAAATAAGCTGTCCACCAGAGAAAGTTCTGTCAAAAATGATCCAACCATTTCAGAGATTAGCGGGTACAAACAGATAGACAGACAGACAAAATAGATGGCGCTGTGCATTCTTACATCGCGTCTCTGAATGTCGTCGGCGTTAATCATAAATAAAAATAGTTTGCATCATCTCGTCCAGATAGGAATCCACCGCCTTCCCAATTCCTGCCGTTATAATTACATTGTTGTGGTCAGGTCCTGAGGGTAGGGTAACCGGTATACATGCACATACGGTCTAATACCACACCTACAACAACTATAGTGTCTATAGACCACGGTTGTCTTTTACCATTAGGAGACCGGTGTGATAGTTGCTGTCTTATTTCATAAAATAATTTGTATGTGTGTTTGTGTGTATAGGTATGTATACGTGTGTGTGTTTATTAAAGTTGCAAAAAGTGTCATTTTCTGCAACCTAAATAAACACACACAAATGCAAGGCAACTTTAACAACGGCAAAAAAGGGTAGGCAGTTTCCGAGGTAAAATCCTTAGTGTAGCTAAACCAAGGAGGTTAATATCGATCTATACACCTTCCTCGAAAAATGTTAGACTCTAGGGCCATTTGTCTGACTGCAATGGCCGTCAATCTTCCCGTACGTGGCGAGTTTAAGATGCAAGAGCTGATCGAGACTGAGCTGGCAACTGATAGTCGCGTGGAATACTTATAGTAGCGAGTAAATCTTTATCAGTTAAGGCAGTGTTTCTCAGTCTTTTTAATTTCTCGACCCCTTTAACCTTAACCTTCTGTTATAGATAGGTTTTTTTTATGATATTGGAAGGCAAACAAGCTGACGGATTTCCTGATGGTAAGAAATACACTACGCCTATAGGCACCAAAAGTGGAAATGGTGCGTTGCCAAACTGAGGCTGGGATGGTAAGCCTCTTGCGGAAGTAAGTTTACCGGCTACTCTACCCTCCGAATCAGAACACGACAATGGCGAGCACTGCCGATATAGTGGCAGGAAGAGGTAAGGCGGTGGTAAAGAAATTTTATTTATTTTTAATCTTTTTAGTACATCATATACAATTATATGTTATACAAAAGGTGAGCTCAATGCGTATAGCATTCTCTACCAGCCAACCTTTGGCCGACAGAAAAAAAATATAATGGTAGATGCATAAAAAAAGAAACAATAAAATTCGAAACTAAATTAAAAAAGGTGGTATCCTTTTTTTAAGGTAATATTTTTTGATAGTAAGAGACCGTGGTCTATAGACACCATAGATTTTGTAGGTGCGTAACTGTCTGCGGTCGGGCTATTGCGCAAGTCTACCGGCTACCCTACCTGGGCGAGTTGCTGCACAACACTCTACCACTAATGGTCATGTTGGAAGTGACTAATTTTACCTATGCTCGCCTCTTACGAGCTGCCTGGTGGGGAGACAGATGGTCTATTCTACACAGAGGACCCAGACTGACACGGGGACGGATGTATAGATGTTTATTTCTTAATCACGCCAAAATCACTGATCAGATTGGGATGAAACTTGATAATATTGTATGTTATGTAAAAGAAAAATATGTACTAACTTGTGCACATGATTTTGTTTGTGAAATTTCATAGTTTTAAGCATTACAACACACATACATTCGGGAAATATAGTCCACGTGGATGAAGTCTATTAGCTGTGCAGCAACTCGCCCAGGTAGGGATCCACCGCCTTACCTATTCCTGCCGCCATAATGACATTGTCGTGTTTCGGTCCGGAGGGTAGGGTAGCC
>DVZL01006265.1:0-11483 GCA_018236625.1 Lasaia peninsularis
ATGAAATGAAATGAAATGAAATGAAATGAAATGAAATGAAATGAAATGAAAATTATTTATTTGCCGAATATGTGTTTTATATAATAACTGTTTTATATAGACTGTTTTATATAATAACAATGACATAATATACTTACACATTTAAAAACGACGCTAGACATGTACTAATTATTTTGAGTGTGTGAAATAAATTAAATTTTCTTTTTATTATAATATTATAATTAGCATGCCAATGTAAATGGTCAAATAGGATTTAAGGATATACCTATTGTGAAGATTAACACCAAATGTAACCCTATTGAAGCAAATAAATGATTTGATTTGATTTGAGCCAGACAGACAGCTAGACAGACAGCTGGACAGAAAGCTAGACAGACAGCCAGACAGATAGAGATACAGATAAAAATTCTAAATAATGTTATTTTGGTATATGTACTTTGTAAACATACATATATGCATTCAGTAAACAATACATTAATTTATCTAACATTTTGACGTGACGAAAGTTAATTATTTAAACGAATTATATTTTTATCATTCGGATATAATTTAAAATGGCACGAAACATTAATGATTACGATTACAGGTAGGTAGGTAGGTAATTAGTTAGGGTTTACAATAACTTGTGATTAAAAAAAATTAATTATTAATCCTACTATTACTATAAATGCAAAAGTCATTCTGTCTGTTACGCTTTTACGTCTAAACTACTGAACCGATATCGATGAAACATGGGACATAGATAAAGTTGACCTTAAGAAAGAACTAGGCTATTTTTTAAGCGACTACATTAAAAAGGGGGTATGATTTTACGCAATAAGTAGGTATTATAAGTCGGCAAAATTTTCTTTCCCCTTTAAAAGTTATATGTTAAAAGCTAGTAGGTATAAAATAAATTCTACAGCGTGGCTTATGTACTACATGACAAAAAATCAGCTTTTGATTAGCCTTGAAATATTGGATACCCTCGTTGATTGTTTTCAACAGTGTTATTGTTTATAATAGTTTAGTCTACCGTCCTGCTTTCCCTTAGCACGCTTTCTTTCGACACCGTGCAGGTCAGTGGTCACATTGTCATTATGTATTGTGTATTTATTATTTACCCCGTGTTGGTCCGGGTCCTCTGTGTAGAATAGGCCATCTGCCGTCCTACCAGGTAGCTCGTAAGAGGCGTGCATAGGTTGATTGGGTCACTACCAACATGACCACTAGTAATAGAGTGCTGTGCAGCAACTCGCCCGGGTAGAGATCCACCGCCTTACCTATTCCTGCTGCCATAATTACAATGTCGTGTTCCGGTTCGGAGGGTAGGATAGCCGGTACTTACTTACGGACTTGCACATCAAGTCTAACAGCCTGACCACGAGACCTACAACATCTATGGTGTCTATAGGCCACGGTTGTCTCTTACCAACAGGAAACCCTTGTGTTTGTTCGTTGTGTTATCCTATAAAAAAAAGGCAGGAGCATGGCCTTTTTTACACGGGGGACTCGAACACACATCTGGTGATCCAAATAGTTTAACACCGGATATGGAAACCAAGCAATAAACCTTAAAAGTTTCAATAAAAGTAGAAAACTTTTTTCATGAGAATCAATATTTACAAAGGACACTTACAGATTCAGCGGCCTTGTGGACCAATGATAGGTATTTGGTTTCATTCGGTTCATTAGAGATGACGACAGCTGCCCGATACGTCTCCTGAAAAACAAAACAATTTGTTGACGTTTATTTAACATGACATGATTTATAATTGACGTATTTCGTTCTACCCGCGTGTGCTTAGATAAGTGTAAATAAAAATCGGTCACGCAGGGTTTCGTGCCGTTATGTATAAAATAAGCAAAAAATGTATTAAACCTTTGAAAGTTTATTTTATTTTGATGTAATGATTATTTTTTTAGATCAATAAATAACTTCACATTCTGTGAATTTTTCAGGCATCTAGTTGTGTGATATCGTTATTTATATCAAGAAAAATGTCACGACTATTGTGTGTGTGTACATGTGTATTTATACTGTTTTTTAGTATTTTTGTTATAGCAGCAACAGAAATAATATCTTCTGATCTCAATTTACCAAATTTTTCAAAATTTTAAATTTTGCTTTAATTTTAAATATTTCGTAGACAGATGCATAATACATAAAATATATTACTGCAGCGCCCTCCGGCGATTTACCACCATAACACATATTTCAGAAATTTTAAAAATCAATCAATACAAATCATATAATCAATCAATATAAATCGGACTTGATGTTAACGATGAAATACCTATTTTCTAACCAACCACAAACCCATTAATGATGAAAGCCGTATCTAAATCGAACTAGTAGTTATATTTTTGCTAAAAAAATATAATGTTTACAGTAGCGCCCCCTAATAGTTGTCACCGTAATACCTATATAAAAACATTCATCGATAAAATCCAAACCGCATCAAAATCGAACCCATACCTAGTATTGGAAATGAATGCCAAAAGAATGATTTTCATACACACACACACACACACACACACACACACACACACACACACACACAAATATATCCTCTCACCCCAAACGCATAATACACCGTCCCATATTCGAATTTTTGTTGGCAATCAGTTAAAACCACTATATTTATTATCTATAGAAGTTTTATGCATTTTGTTTATAAACAACCACGACCCACATGCATCTAGTACAATGACCTAATCATGCGGCAAAATCGTGGTGTCTCTGTCTTTGTCTCACCAATGGTTATGAATGGTTTTGTCTCAGTCTAAAAATTAGGGTGAGTCCTCCCAAATTTATCCCAAAGGTATGTGACACACGGTCACGTAGCACCCGGCATTATCTGTGATCAAAGTCACGTACTCACCAATGCTAAGTTGAATATTTAAACACAGTAAAACTGCAAAAATGGACTTCAATTTCATTATCACGTCGTCCAGGTGAACATGATGTTTTGTTTTTACTTATATTTAAAAGTTTTAAACGAATTGCTAAAAAATTGATATTAGCCGACTTTAGATATTATTATAGGAAAAACAAGGAAATTTCCTTCTTTTTGAAGTCGGTTAAAACTCCACACAAAAGAAAATAAAAAGGGCTTGTTTTGAATTATTGTATTTTTACAGATATCATAAAATAACACGAGGTTGCAATATACGGAAGAATCATTATCTTAGGAATTAAAATGTTATTGATATAATATGTTATTATAGAATACGTATAACATGGGACAAACATTGTCTGTGTACCTATTGAAGAAATCACAAAAAACAAAATTAAAGTTGTGGTAACGCAGCTGCCGAAATATCAAGTACTAGAATAATATTAAAAATATATACCGACACGCTCTTATCCCCCAGAAGGCTCGATAGAGGTACATAATGCACCCACGATTACCCTACGATATTAGGTCCCGTGATATGGCAGGTGGCAAGTCCGTTGACATATCGTACACGATCCCGGGTTACGAATGTTAGTGAAAACTATTTAAGTTTTTTCTGAAAATAAAAGTAAAGAAACAGACGGATTCTTTACTTTTATTTCTAAAAGAACTTATATTAATGATGCATTGCCAACCTAAGGAACGTAACAAGGTATTTACTGTGGACGAAGCCGTGTGCTAAGGATAACATTGTTTATTTTTCCAGAGCTCAAGTGTAATACATGTTATCTGTTTATCTTATCATATGCAGCAACATACGATCAACGTAATCCGTTTAACATTTTTTTTTATGATTCATAATCATAATTATTCATATATTTTTGGGGATGTGGGCATTACGATATATTTTTTTCATGGTCATAATTATGAAGTTTCATCAAGTTTCGACTATGGGTTACCTCGTTTGACGAGTGGGTAGCACGGACCTGCCGCCACCGACTAACCGCGAGGTTCGGGTTCGATTGACGACACTTGAACAAGGATTTTAGTGTTTATACATCCATGTGTATTTATGTATGTATTTTCATGTACTAATATCGTTCTCTAACACTCGTAACACAAGCATTTAATTTACTCACTTTGGGGATTAACCAATACATAGGTACATATATTATGTAATTTGTCCAGGGATATCTATTTACTTGTTATTATTACTACAGTAGAGTAATGCGGCGACACGTCTAGATTGTTACCACCGCACCGCCTTATTTTTCCTGCATGCATATTATAAAATCAGGAATGTCTTCCTACCATTCAGCTAGCAAGAGACAAGCAAATGTAACCAAGAAGAAGCTTATGTTACGTTGCTACCAAGAAGACAACTGATAGAGTGCTGTGCAGCAACTCTACCGCATAGGGATCCTCGCCTTACCTCTTCTTGCCATCATAATGATACTGTCGTGTTCCGATCCGGAAGGCAAGGTAGCTGTTAACTTGCACATTAGGTCAAATATGCCGGCCACAATACAGTGACGTACCTCGACCGGCTATGATGTATATGACGATAGGTCATGGTTATCTCTTACCATCAGAACGGTGTGTTTGTTCGCTGTCGTATTCCATAAAAAAACGATTTAAATGAGGGGACACATGATATATGTATAAAGAAAGATATTTTCGAATACATAATGTGAGGAACGGTTAAAAAAATGTGTCATCCACAACAAAGCCACAGTAACACTAAGATGTCGGTAATGTTTATATTTACAGTGTTGTAACAAAAGGATTTCATATTTCCTTCATTCGTAAGATCTTTGTCTTCATTTTCATTTGAATCATATTAAGCCGTTCTCGATTAAGAGCGTCGTGCAGTATGTACTCACCTGGGGATCCACCGTCTTACATATTCCTGCCATAATGGCAATGTTGTGTTCCGACCCAGAGAATAAGGTAGCCGTACAGCCTACCTGGGTAGTAGGCCTGTGCCCGTGGCCAGGGTGATGCACATTAGACCTAATACCTCGGCCACAGGACATCGAGACATCTACAACATCTATGGTCTTTGTAGGTCACGATTATCTAACCATTAGAAGATATGTGTGCTTGATGACTGTTTAACTCATAAAAATAATCGACTGAACTTACCTATGTTGCGCGATTATTCCGCCAATTACAAACTTATTTGGATGACTTTTATCTTGTAATATTTATTATAATTTAGGGGAGCCAATTGCCTCAGAATTTATATGACACCTTATAAAATTACTAACTATATAAACAATTAGTTCTGTAGGTTCTGAGAACCAACAAAAAAGTTGTTCACCTAGAAGAAATGATAATAAAATTGAAGTCAGAATTTGCATTTTCACTGCGTTTAAATTGTTAAAGGCAAAATTATTTAGCCGCGTGACATAATTGATGGTTTTTGTAAGCAATGTAATTTAGCAAATCAGCGATAGAGGTGTGCCAAAGTCTCACTTTGTTACTCCTGTCAGCAGTTGCCATTAAGTACTACTTTTTAGATGACTCTATCATTATACGTAGGTGCTGCAGGCATCAAAGGTTAATGATGTTCAGCAACTCGAATGCGTCGTAACATTGCAATATAAATGATATCAATTACATTTTTTATACCTATAGCAACTTAAACGGAATTTAAAATTTCATTTGTTTTTTTTTATCTTTTTGTATGAAGGTAATCAGGAAAATGAACTTGTATGATAGCTCATTACCAACATTTCTACAGGTTTTTTTCAGAATACATAGTATTTTATGCGTGCGTTTCGAAATATTATAATATTATCTGTTATAATTACAATATACTTAGTGTATATTTCTAGCTTCAGCAGATTTCTACATGCTGGGATGTAGGCGAGTTTACCGGCTGTCCTTCCCACCAAAACGTTTGCGGAATCCATCCGCAGTTACGTTGATACGTCAAGAAATATCCTTATGACGTTATCCTCACTAATATTGACTACTACACCAAACAGGAAAAAATTCTACATCGCTTCACAGTTTTGCTATTTATTTATTTCCAAAATGATTAAATTAAACAAACAATTTATTGAAATTTACTTTGGTGGTTCATCAAATTCACGACATATTCATAATAATGTGTAAGGTAAGAAGGACACACTCTTAAAACAAAAAAAATTAAAAAGTTGAAGATCGGCGGTAACCAAACAAATAATAAAGATAACCACACAGTTTTTTACAGTTTATCAAAAATGAATTCTAAATGATGAATATCTACATGTCATTGCTACAAATTAATTTGATATATGCCGTAGATTAAATAAATAAAATTCTAAATAAATATTTAACATTAAAAACTCACCGAAGTGCACGAAGCCAAAGTGACGCACACACATAATACGACGTTTAACAAATACATGATTGTTGTAAGCACTTCACTTCACTGTTCCCCGACGACTGACACAAGAATAAACACACAAGGGTGCGTGCCTGCCGCTCGTGTGGCAGCCTTCAACATGTTGTGCGTCACGTCGGTCTAGGACTCGGAGGACACACTTTACGTCGCTGACGACCACCGAGGCGCGGGTTAATCCATCACACAAATCTGTTTCTAGTGCTTTTACATGACCTACTTCGGCAAATACGACTTGTTATAATTTCAGTTTGTTTTTTTTTGGGCTCCGTACCCAATGGGTAAAAACGGGATCCTATTATTAAGACTCTGCTGTCCGTTAGTCCGTCTGCCTGTCTGTAAGTCTGTTACCAGACTGTATCTCATGACCTGTGGTACTTAGACAGTTGAAATTTTCACAGATGATATTATATTTCTGATTCCGAATCATTCATTGAATTTATCAGGCTATAAAAACATTTTTTTATGATAATGGAAGGCAAACAAGCAGACGGATTTCCTGTTGGTAAGAAATACACGTCGCCTGTAGACACTAAATGTGGAAATGGTGCGTTGCCAACCTGAGGCTAGGATGGTAAGCCTCCTCTTGCTAACTGATATGTAATGATAAAACACTTTATTTGCCTCTGTGATGTAACGGTACGGCTGTCGCCTGTTAAGCCGCGTTGGGTTCCGGGTTCAATTCCCAGGTCGGACAACTTTTCCTAAATGTTTTTCAGATGTTTCTGTGTAAGCATTACATTATTTATATTAGGTATTAGGCTTACTACCTATCACATCATGGGCCCTAGTACCTCGGCTAACCGTGAATGTTCTTAATATATCTACTGGACTTTCGAATCGTGGATATACTAGCCCACCTCTGCCTACCCCTTCGGGGATAATAGGCGTGAAGGATTTATTAAAAATTATTAAACTATTTTTGTATATTTGATGTCGCGTTTATAATATACTAGTTGTACCCGTAACTTTGTCTGCGTTTTTATTTATTTATTTTAATTTATACATTTCTGAAACAAATTCTAAAATAAAAGTGGCCTAAGTCATTTCATATTACATCAGCTATCTGCCAGTGAAAGTCCGGTCTAGACGTTTTAGAGATTGGCGGGTACAAACAGATTGATAGACAGAAAAAAAATCTAAATAATATTATTGTGGAATATACACCTTATAAATATGCATTTAGTAAAAAGCGGTTATTGCGATATTATTTATTTGTATAGTAGATTATATTTTTATATTTATAGATGTTACTAACAAATTTTCTTTTTTGTCACGAAACGGGGCCGGAGTGAGAAATGGATAAGTTAGTAATTACTTAAGTTTTTATTTTTCGAACGCAAATCAGGCACTGTATTTCCGAACAGGTAATTTGGGCTATGACCAAATTATCGTCTTGCAGGTTGATCACTCAAGGGCACTACCGCGTAGGAACTTGTTTTACTGACCAAACGTTGTCTTGTTTAAAATTATTTATTTGCATACGATGAATTTGCACGCGACATTTCTATTATTAAGTATCTTATTATTAAATATCTATTAATGTTTGACGTAGTACCCCGGAATAAAACGATTTGATGACGATTTGTATACGTAAATACGTATATTATATGTATACGTACACGTAACGTATCTATATATACAAATAAATATAATTGGAGTGTCTGTATGTAATAAATAAAATAACCGCTTTTTACTAAGTGCATATAGAAATAAAAATAGAAATATTTATTGCAACTAACCAAAACACCCAAAAATATACAGAATTTCAAATATAAAAAAAATAATATAAAAAATGCTTAAAAATGCGTATATTTAGCTGTTATAGCGGCAACAGAAATGCATCGTCTGTGAAGATTTCAACTGTCTAGATTTCACGGTTCATTAGATACAGGCTGGTGACAGACAGACTGACGAACAACGGAATCTTAGTAATAGGGCTCCATTATTTTATCTTTGGGGTACGGAACCCTAAAAAGATATCATACCTATACTTAAAATAAATTTAGACGATGTGCATCAGAATTGGCACCATCATTCAAATCATCCTCCGTAATCTTGTACTTTAAACAAACATAGTTTTCTTATAAATTATTTTAGAGCAACTAAATATCCTTTGCTTTTTTGTTCCACTGTTGAATTTTGAAGTATCTTATGTTTGCCTACGCGGGCGAAACCGTGAGCGAAGGCTTGTCATGTCTGCCGATAAATTAGTATTATTATCAAGATTGCTACGTATTACTGCTAATGAGTCCTTGAACTACAATGACAATCTATCATGTCATTATTGCTGATAACGCTGATTTGACATATTTTCAACCAATTGTTCTTTAGTTACCACAGATAAGTAATACTTACTTTATAATACCTACATGTCATTTTAGTAGTTACTGATGGCTTCAACCGTCTATTGTTTTGGTCTTGATTATATTTTGTTATAGAGAAACAAAAAAAAGAATAATAAACCTAGGATGAAGATGTTAATAAAAAAATTTGTCAAGTACCAGTGGTGCTCATACAAATAAATAAAATTTGGACTGTCTGTATGTAATATTAAAATAACCACTTTCTACAAAATGCATACGTATATTTACAAGGTATATGTACCAAATTAATGTTTTTTAGAATTTTTTCCTGTCTCTCTATAAAACTAATCCCGCCCCGTTAATCTCTGAAACGCCTTGACCGATTTTGACGGGACTCTCACAAGCTATCTGCCAGTAGTAAAAAATAGCTGAGGTTAATTTTATTTTAAAATGTTATTTTAAAAATGTATAACTAAAAATAATTAAATAAAAATACGGACGCAGATGTGGGCACAGTTTGTTTCATAATATTAAACACAAAATGTCAACCCATGCAAAGCCGGGGCGGGCCGCTAGTTATTATCTAAGAATGACTGTTTATAATATTTAATCTCAAATATACGGAGGTCACAGAGGCTATCAATTATCTTGAGTACGAGTTAAACAATGAATTTAATGTTTGTACTTACATTACGGAATAAATCACTAAATAATATAAACGAAGTAGCTTTCTCTGTCCCTTTTTCCCTATGTATGCTTTAATCTCTAAAACTACGCAATGGTTTTTGATGCGACTTTCTTTAATAGATAGTGATTCAAGAGGAAGGTTTTTATGTATATAACATGAATATTATACCCGTGCGAAGCCGGCGCTGTCAGCTAGATTGAAATAAATTATTTTTTATTCTATAACCGACGGTACCCCAATAATACCAAAGTGAATTGGTGAAGTCTACCACCTGAATTGAATACAAAAGTGAGATAATAACCGATGATATCATCGCCCATAGTGTTAAAATTATAATGGAGTTCGCCATGTTTATTATTTTAACAAATAGCAAATATGGCGAATCAAATGCAGTTACTAGATGAATAAGCTTCCAGCACCTGAATATTATATTAATATACTCCTCATTGTTTCAGGTCACTTACATCACACCTGTGCCAATAAAAGACGCACCAAGACTTCGCCAAATTGATATATCGGAAAATTTTAAATATTTGCCGACTGGTAAAGTTTTATTTTATTATAAACACTAGATGTGCCCGCGACTTCTTCCATATTTCTGTTATCTTATCAATACAAATAAATAAAATTGGAATGTCTGTGTGTCATATTAAAATAACTGCTTTTTACTAAGTGCATCTGCATTTTTTTTGGTTCGCGGGCAGTCAATCGCACTTAGCTTTTTGGATTTTTTGTCTGTCTGTCTATTCCAGCCGCGATTCACGCTAAAAAAACTGAACCGATCGTAATGAAATATGGCTAGCTTTTAGCCTTTGTCCTGAGTTAGGTTATAATCTACATTTTATCCGTAAAAAAGTCAAAATCTAAATTTGCCTATTATACAGTAACTGCGCTTTTCAGAATCATATAATCAAATCAAAATAAATAATATATCCTGAAGACAATCGACAACCGTGGCGACGATTTTTGTTATTTACCACCACTTCCAACTAATTAGTTTTAAACTTATTTTTTCAGCGGACATCTTCAACATACAGCTCCTACTAGACGGCAAAGTGGACTTGCAGTCGTACACGACGATCATGAACATCTTTATTGATTTCATGAACAAAACCTTGAACACTGACGTGCTCCAGCAGTTCATGCATGACCCCAACGAGAAGTATGATGCTGTGGTGGCTGAGTGGCTCTACAACGAATTAAACTCTGGGTGTGTACTGTTAAACTGTACCTTTGAATTTGGTATTTAAAAAGAGATATTAATTTCATAAAATGTGTACTTTATTCAATTTAACTTTTATTTCCAACTGGCTGCGCCTGCGACTTCATCCACGTTTTTATTGATTTTATACATTTCCAAAGTAAAATTCTAAAATAAAAGCAGCCTAAGCCTTTCTTTATTACATTAGCTGTCTGCCAGTAAAAGTCTCGTCAAAATCGGTCCAGCCATTTCAGAGATTAGCGAATACAAACAAACAGACCGACAAAAATTCTTAAAATACTATATCAGTGCATACTTGTATGTAAACATATATATGCTTTTAGTTTATTTTAATATTACATACAGACACTCCAATCACTCCAGAGGGGAAATTAAGCCGGATCGCAGATAAGGTCGAATTCAAAAACCCCGTGTTGGATCGTGTACTCTGTGTAGAGTGGCCTTCCGACCAGATAGCTTGTAAGAGGCGAGCATAGGTTAACTGGGTCACTACCAACATAACTTATTCCTTAAAAAAAAACAGACAACATCTCAAAACAGTAAGTGTAACTGCCCAATGATTCCCTTTTAATTAACCAATTATGATAATTACATCGCCAGAAACCTTGACAACCATTTTTGGGTGGTGTAACAGTTTTAAAAATAGAAATAAGATTAATTGAATATACATATATTAATCATATTATGATTTTTAACGCCTTTATAAGTATACCAAAAAACTAAAACCCGTTTTAAAAGATTGTTACCTTCGTATGTGGAGTTTATATTTTTATAAATAACTAGCTGTACCCGGCGTGTATTTCTACGCCAAGAACGCCAGCGTCACCTGGTGGCGAGTGACATCGATGAGCATATCATACAAACCTTTTCCGTGGAAAAATATATATACCAATTTCAACAAACGGTGCAGTAGTTTTTGAGTTCATCGATGACATACAGACAAACATTCGTTATATATACAGGATATTTTGTGCATCGTTTGCCAAATTGAAATGAC
>DVZL01006266.1:0-11482 GCA_018236625.1 Lasaia peninsularis
ACGAATTGTGGATCGGTATACTAGCACACCTCTGCCTACCCCTTCCAGGATCATAGGCGTGAAGCTACCAATTTATTGCCAACCAGCTTTGTCTGGTAATATTCATAGTTATTTGCACTTCGGTGTAATATGTTTTGGTATGTACCCACCGGAAGTGTGGCGACATCTTTTGTATGTCGTCATGTAAAGCCGATATAGCTCTTGCTTTGTCATTCAATATCATGAATCAGAATATGGATCATATCATTATAGTAAAATCAATAATAAATAAGTAAAATGTTATTTACTAATATTATTTTACAAACATTGACTGCATGTTTTTATGATAAATATTTATATAAAAGTTCTTGCACACGAATGATATTAAAATGCGTTGCCAACTTAAGACTGGGATGTTAAACTTCCTGCGTATAATTAGTATTTACTTTCATCTGTATATTGGGACACGATAATGCAGAGTAGATACATACAGTATAAAAATTGACCTAAAATGTCGCAATAAATTTTTTTCAATCATTGCCTATGATTACCTATAAAAAAACATATTTAATGCCTCTTTATGAAATCAAGCGTTTCTTAGAGACAAAAGACAATATAAAAAAAACTAAAATTTTTCTCTTCCTCAAACTCTTATTAGTTTTCAATATCAATCAATCAATTATCAACAACATTACCTTATATCGCGTAATTTTAAAATCTATATTTTAAATCAAGCGACAGTTAGTCGCATTTTAATCGTATATTAGTCGCATAATACTTAAAGAAATCAGAAGCGACTAAAGTCGCGAATATTTAAAATATACTACTATAAAGTTATATAACAAAGACAAGAAGAGGCGTGGTAATAGTGGTTTATGAGACCAGCAGAATTATGCAATCTTTAGCCAATGAAATGACGCGATTTTGTTGCTACGTTTGAAACTTTGCGCTCTATTGGATAGGCTTATTGCGTGCATAATCTGTTATAAAATCATTTGGTAATTAAATTGAGTGCACGAAGCAATGTATTTGAGAACTTCAATTTAAATTGAGACTACTTAAAGACAGTTTTAAATATATAATTTTAATAATATTTTGTTTTAGATATTATGCTTTTTATAAATTAACTTCTGTTCCTAGATTTTGTTAGAAATATTAATTTGCAGATTGATAGAGGCTTGTCATGTTTGTACCTAAATATGTTACTATTATATAACATACGTTAGCTGTTGCCTGCGGCTGGCAATGCCTTAGGCAATGGTAAAATTAAAACGAATCGGTTGTATTTATATGTCATCACCTCATATCAGTCAATGTTCATCTCCTGTTATCCCTCCCCGCCCCATTTTTCGCAATGAAAAGGACCCTATGTCCTTCCTCAAGGTCAACTCTATCTTTGTACCAAATTTCATCAAAATCTGATCGGTGGTTTAGGCGTGAAAGCATAACATTCAGATAGAGTTACTTTCACATTTATAATATTAGTACGGATTTTTTAAAATATTTGATGAGATAAGACAGTGAATAGGCACACGGTTCTCCTGATGGTAAGAGACAACCGTGGCCTATAGACACCATAGATGTTGTAAGTGCGCCGCTGCCCTATGGTCGGGCTGTTAGACCTTATGTGCAAGTCTACCGGCTAGGATAGGTACGGCACGAATAGGTATTGCGGTGGATCCCTACCCCGGCGAGTTGCTGCACAGCATTCTTCCATCAGTGGTCATAGTGACCCAGTTAGGCTCTTACACCTTCAATTATCATTGTCCCTCAAATTATTACATTTAATTTAAATTTAATACAATAAAGAATTACATTTTATAGATTTATGCCAAACAAATTCCTTGTATTTTTTTCTCTCTTTATATATTTGGTTTAAAATAAAATATGTAAAAAGATACTTAAAATTAGACTACTTTTAAAAATATTTTTAAAACACTGACACTTTTCTTTACGTTTTGATAATAGATTGAGATTTCAATCAAATATTCAATCTAAGATTATCCATAAAGACACGTCACGAGAAAAACCTGCAATATTGGATACGTGCTAAACAATTAGAAACAAATTTCGTGACTTGAAAGTATTTGCCTATTGCGATTCTGTCGTAGGTATCGATCACTAATATATGATATTATGTAAAGATTTGCCAAGTACCTATTGAAGTTTCCAAAACTATTAGAAACGATTGATATAAATCATATAAATTATGGACATGTCGTAAAACATAATATGATCCGATAGTAAAATAAATATCAGAATAGTCTATTTTCTGAGTGATTTCTAAGTAACTAGACCAGCTTCAGCCTTCTAATAAAGCTGTGAAACTATTCCGTAAGAACCCGTTAAGATATTCAGATAGAACTAGCCCTTGTCTTTTTTCAAGAGATAAACTATATATTTATTAAAATTAATTTAAATCGGCTCAGTGGCAAGATTGAAGTACAACTGAATCGTACATATAAAATGTAATTCTATTAATTTATTTCCGATCAATTCCCGTTGATTAAATCTAAAAGTTCTTACGTAATTCCCCGATAAAAAGATTTCGCGAAGACTAAAAATTCAAAAATAAATAATAGTTTAAAAAAACTAAAAACACGCATTTGTTTCTTGTACATCTAAAAAATAGAAAATAATTCTAAGTTATGAAGAGTTCATGTTATGTTAGGTCATGGGCCTCTTTCACCAAGTCTGAGTAAAGTATCAATTAACTAATCATTGATTAGTACTACATGACAGATAAAACTATCAAGTAAATTAGTTCCATTTTACGTTACTCGGATTTTGTGAAATTGTTTTCTGCATTTACTCATGACTTTACTGAGCGACTAGCTTACTTGTAACCTTACTCAGACGTGGTATAAGAGGCCCATAGTCTTCATTTACGCACGAGCTTTTATTAAACAAAGGTGGTCTTACCATTAATTAGCGATCTCTGTAAGACAACCCTTGCGGGATAAAGGAACAGTTAACAAAGTTGGGTTATTGATACAAATGATATATGCACAAAACAGACATCTTGATGCGACAAATGATGCGTTGCCAATCCGTGGCTTCTTGCGTTAATCGGATTGATATATTATGTTTCATTGAAACTAAGTAAAATACGTAACGAGTATAGGATATGTTCGTACTGTCTATTTATTATAGGTACACTTATCTAAAAAAGAGAGTTCTTTGTTGACATGTCAAGGTATACAATTGCGTTTCGAAAGCGACTTTTACTCGAGCCGTGCGTGGGCGTCTTTATTTGAAACGTGAAGGACGGTTTTTCTAGCGACAGTATTTTTTATACCCGTGGATGTTAATTTATAGGCTTTGTGTTTACAAAAACTTATATTGTTGAAATTATTGGATAACCTCACGGTTCTCACGAATGGTAGTCTTGGTTTGGGTATTTGGATTGAAACCGAGAGCTAGTATATCGACATGGGGTTCTAGTGGTGGATCCTTCAAGGTTTGTAAGGAAAAATAATTTTATCCTTACACAATGTAATAGTGTCGTTCTAATAAAAAAATAATGGTGAAATAGTTCGGTGATCGTTTGTAATTAATGTAGCCTCATAACTGTAATACCTGCGTTAGCTGCAAACACACATTTTACATAAATCAAATTAAAAAGACTGCTATACGGTCCGTAGTTTCTTTCTCTGTAAATTACACCTTAGGACTAACTAAGATAACTCACTGCCACAGATAATTAATTAATATTCTAATACTACTAGAGTTTTTCGTAAGCGAACGATGGGATCTTCACATTCCCACCTACTATGTAGTAAACATATTATATGCTATTAACATTAATATTATAAGCGATATTACATGAGCAAAGTCCGGCGTCATTACCATTTATTCCCTAAAGAAGAAAACACTATAAAAATCATAACTCTTAAATAAGTATACGACATTTTACCGAACCATATATAAATTAATTAACGGAGTTTTGGTCCCGACGTAAACACAACGGAAGCTACCTGACCAAAGGTGGCCTTTATGTGGGACGAGTGGGATGTAAGGGATGAGAGACTAACAGTGTTTGAACTTTGAAGACACAGTTTAGACACAGATAGAAAAAAGTTAATAATACACACCTATAGTAGCTTATTTTAATCGCGAACCAAAACTTTGTTAGTAACTTTAGTTTTAGACCTGATGATACTGAAAACGCTGATCAGATATTTCAAAAATAATATTAAATTGTAAACTGTGAAATGACTATGTGTTTAACATTTAAAATATGAATAGATAATCAAGTAAAAATACACTTACACTTGAAAGTCAAATTCACAATGACCAGTTGAAGTCATTCTTTTATACGAAACAGTTGTGTCTTAATAATACACATTTAACCAGATGAAACACTGCATTGCGCTAAGCAAACGTTTTATAGTAATTAATTCTTAATTTTCTCATTCCCACACATACGAGAAAAAGTCTGAAGATTGAAAATAAATTAAGCTTATAGACAAGTAGACAACGTATCATAAGGATTAAATAGTAGGACCCTCGCGTCTGACACCTCATAATAATGTTTCCATGTAAAATTAAACGTTTCACATTGATTTCGTGTACGTTATAATAGCTTCAAGCCGGTGCTTTTGATCTGATCGTCCAATATGCGTAATTGTGGGTTTAGTCTTAAAATGCTCGGCGCAAGTGAACAAGTGGACGCGTGTTTGCGGATTCGAGAAAACGTCCGCCCACCGGTGCTGACCTTAATAATGCCAACGAGGTGCGCCCATGTGTATTAGCCCTGCGAAATTGTTTGTACATGTACAAAGGTTTTTTGTTTATGTAAATTTCATGTCTGCAAACAAGCGGTCGGTGTGTTTATGTAGGTTGATAATTAGTTGGTGTTGACATGGCATTGCGTCAGTTTTCTTAATTTTCTTTTTATGAGTCTGAGAAAGTGAGCTTAAGTAGTGTGGTGTAATGATTAAATAATGACTCTAAAATCTGGTTAAAATTCTATAAAAACAGTTGAATTGTCATGAGACGCGTTGGTGATTAAAATGGAAATTACGTATCTGTGGTACAATGTAATATTGTATCTGGGGAATTTCAATTAGTGTGTTATATAAAACATACTAAATTATTTGTATCATCTACATTATACATATATACAAATATAGATAATATATAATGACAGACAATAAAATTGATAAATAAATACATTTGGAAAATTTCATGTCAAACTTTTTTTTTTCATAAATTATAAGCAATATTTTTTAATAAAGAATTTACTTGGTTGTACTTAAACTACTTAAAAAGTCATTACTACGCATTATTCATAAAAACACATGAATAAAGTAAAAATGTACGTCATTACATTACTAGCATAACCGCTACGCCCTTGACTTGGACGGTCGATGCTTTAATTTTTCCGCGGCGCAAGTGTTTTTAATGAATAGGTATTACATTAACTAAAAGCGGATTTACACAATAAACCTTTGATGTCTTATTACTACAGATTATCGATATTTTATCTCGATTATGCAGCGTTAAAGATTTAATCACTTACAAAAAGAATAAAAGGATGAATAATAAAGGAATTAATTTATTACTTGCCCACCTCGCTAGTTAATTCAAAATTTTATAGTTTAACTTCAATGATATCAAGTTACATGGTAACTCCAATATTATTAAAAGGAGAAAATATCTGCATTGGATTCTTTTTTCTGTTTCTACTGTTTTGTTCACCTAGTAATTGGAAGCTGGCAACAAACTTAAGCATAGGACACTACAATTCATTAAGCTTAAAATGTATTGTAGTGGAGTTTGTCCATTTGGGTATTTTGACAATTAAAAACTCTAAGGGAATAAATAGTTTACTCCTTGATAGCTCTAGTAATCTTTTTATTATGTTTTCTTAATAGAACATTATGTGCCTTAGTAGGATTTTTCCAAAAACTATTAAATTATATTATTTGTGTTTTGTAAAGTTTGTATTAAAGTTGTGTATAGTATATTTCTTAAATGTTTTTCAGATTATTCTGAGTAACCATTACGTTGCTCAGGATTGGAATGTGCCCGAAGTGGCGATAGGCTTGCCACGTGTCACATTATGGGCCCTAGTACCTTGGCTAATTGAGGGTGTTGTAGTTTTTCTACTGGATTTAAGAGTCGTGGATATACTAGTACACCTCTACCTACTTTTTTTAATAATGGAGACCGAATTAATTATAGTGAAAGTGTTTAAGTGACTTAATGTCTATCTATAACAGTTTAAAATATAATTAATAGTTTGATGAACTTTGTAGACTATTCGTAGTTTCTGACCTTCACACATCTTTAAAAACCAATTTCGTTACAAACATATTCGGACACCCAAATTAAGCATCAAAATATAAATAAAATTTCAATTAGAAATATAAAAGGGTAATAAAAACCAAGAGAATATTAAAATATCCTGATTAGCATAGAGAATTCAATTTAAAAATGTGATTATAAAGGCATCCAATTGGTAGTTAATATTTATGTTGTCCAATAACTTTCACACAATAGTCTGTCGAACCAATAAAAAGATTGATTGATTAAGCGCCATACGTTTTTCAAAACCGAAACGAGCGCACATTACGAATATTAAAAAGTCCGCTTAATTGTAGAGGGCGTTGAAATTAACTAGATATATATTATCTGCCAGTTAACGTAACACGTTATTAGTGGTTGGAAATGTGGAATTTTGGATAAATTACTGGATTAAACTCTGTCACGACACGTTATATAATGTATATTTTTAGGGTTCCGTACTCACAGGGTGAAAATGGGGACCTTTTTATTAAGACTCCGCTGTCTGTCTGGCAAATATTTCGTTGACTTTTGTTCCATATGGTTGCCTGTAAAAGATCGCTGATTTGGCGAAAAGGCTTCCTTTGTGTATCATATAGTCTTTAAGTATTTGATATTTCTTAAGTCTATTTTGTATTTTTAGTGCACTATACAAAGTTTTTCTATTTTATTTTAACCTATCTCATAAACCGTAATAGCTACACAATTGAAGTTTTCAAATATGAAAAACAGTTCAAAATTGATAGCTTCCATACAACAAACGTAATTTAAATTTTTACACATCAGTGTACAGAACCATTCATGCGCGAGTCCGACTGTCACTTGGCCGGTTTTATTTCAGTTTAGAAACTTTCCATGTACGTGGAGACAATTTATAAGTTTTACCTAATACAAAATTTATTGCCTTTCGTGAATAGATATCTCCAATGTGATGTTTATGGGGAATACTAAATACGCTGTTTAATGAATGAATACACTTTTTTGTGCACCAAAACTTACAATATTATAATATTACGCAATCAATATTAAGAATAAGTATTATAATATTCAACTTAAGGTTGATACATAAAGGTAGTCTTATCAAGTCGTAGCGATCTCTGCAAGATAAACTTAGAGTGATAGAGACAATTTATGTATTAAGATAAAGACTTTCGAGCCCCTGTGATCAAGCGTAATCGGTGTCCGACTTTGATTCACAACGACCCCGAGTTCGATTTCCGAGGAGGGAATCTAATTCCTTGAGTTTTTTAGGTTTGTCTGTGAAACCTTATGTTGTCTGATATTGGACGTGTGCCCGACATGGCGAAGGACTTGCCACATGTCACATCATAAAATCTAATATCGTCGGCTAATCGCGGGTATAAAAGTTTTTACTTCTGCCTGCTATTTCAAGGCTATGGGCGTGATTATATTTCTTTTTATTATTTTTTTTTGAGTCATTTGTAATATAAAATACAAGACAGACTTTGATATACATTTCTAGGCCTAAATTATCCTGTTTACAAATACATTGAAATATGTATATTTTCATTTTTAATTGACCGATAAATTAGTTCAGTGTTAATTTGTATCTAGAACCCTTATTAAATTTTTCGTTTTTACAATAAACTTCCCGATCATATCAAAGATTTACCTTTAAATAAATATATTTAATATAAATTAAATAAAAAAAAATATTGCACAGAATATGTAGATTATAAAAATGCTTGGGATTAATTATTCCTCTTTAAATCACTTTTATTGTTGTATAATGTAACATTTATGTATGTAGAACATAATAACGTAAGAACTAGAAAAAAGACAAACCCGCTGAGTTTCTTTCGCCGGATCTTCTCAGTGAGTTCAGATTTTCCGATGAGCCGCGTTCCAATTCAGTGGTAAATTTTAGAATTATATAGACGGGTCACAAGAACCGCTTGTAAGGTCTATGTGAAATAACATATTTTTCATTTTATTCTATTTTTGATGTTTAGTTAGCACGTTCTTATCATTTTAAGATGCCACTGCTTATTTGTCTTTGCAATGAAGTTAAAAGTAATGGATATTACACTCTTAACAAAAATCTTTATCCAAATAAGCCGGCTCTTTGTGATCTGTTTTGATGTTGGCAACTCCGAAAAACTTACCGAAAGAGAGATGGACCATTCTTGAGTGATTTTTATAAAATAGTTTATATAATTTTTATATATAACCATTATATATAACCAAACTCCTGATAATTTAAAATCACTTCCGCTTAAAACTTTTATTGACTTACTGTTTTTTAAACTTACTTAGAAATTTATTCTAGTATAAATGTTTTTTTAACCATAAGGTTAAGTAATAAATACAACAAAATTAATATTGATGTAACTAGTTTGAATTAGATCAAAGAAGTCATGGTTGCCGGGGAGTTTGTTTCGCTGTTTCTTCTCCTGACTGACTTGGTTTGGAAACGGTGGTAGTTTATGGTAGATAGGGTTAAAATAAGTAGGGTCGGGATTAATATTTATAAACAATAAGATAATTAGTATTAGTGTATAATATATAGTTTTATAATAAATAAATAAATATGAATTAAGTGTTAAAATATTTGCACACCACATTGTGGTAATATGTTAGTATAATTAAAAACTTTTGTTTTGTAACAAGTAACAACTTTTAAACAAACATATTCTGCTAATAAATAATTTTCATTTCGTTTCATATGCTTTGGCTTAGTTTCATTATTCATTGTATGTGAAATAATATTGTTAATTTAATCAATTTTTTTTAAATCTCATGTAAAAATAAAATATACTACCATATCTATCTTCCTATCGCATGAAAGGTCTGACAGTTACCTTTTTTAATTTATATTGTCCACTGATCAAGCATTGACGTATTAGAACAGAATATACTGGGGCTGATTACGACGAACATTGGCCAAATTCGTTTTAAGTATGTTATGCTATATTTTTCCAGTGAATAGAAAGAAGATCGGATGTTTTGCTGGTCTTAAATTAGTCAGGATATAACTTGTACTTTAGAATTTTCGTATACAAACTAATGTGACAGCTCTAAAAGTGTTTTGTCTCTTTCTTTTAATTACGTTGAATGATAGAATGATAGCGATAACTTAAAATAAGTTTAATTAGCGTCAACAGAATTACCACCATCATTTGATTGAGTAAGAATTCTCCTAAGCATTCTTCTTTTATTTATAATAAATAATTTAATTACTCCGATTAGATAAGTATAATTGGATTATTTATTGCACTCTAGGTTGTATTCTTTCGTAATAAACATAAAGGTATGCAGAGTAACGTGAAACCAGTTCACTATGAACTGCTGTAGTATTTTACGCGTACTCTCAGTCAATTAAAATTTTCGTTTTAATGAATTCAAATTAGTCAACCCGAAGTGGTTTCTGTTCCCGTCAATGCAGGCTAAGGTTTTAGTGGATCAAATACATTTTACGATTATTAAGCTCCAAGATTGACAACCGGGAAGGCATTCTTGTCGTTCCCATATTTTTATAGCGTGTAAACCCGTCGGCGAGTTTTTATGTCAACTCTTTAAGTGACATAAATTCTAATACAAAGTCCATTTGTGTATCTCGGACGTCTTAAAAGGTATATGGGTAATCGTTTTTCTGCTTTTTACAAGGAACTCATTTCAATTATCGTGTGATTTGATGGGTATAAAAGTCACTGGTATGTGTCGTGTCTGGCGCCCTACTGCGGTCGGTAGGATCCCGGAGGTTTTTAATTCGATGGCCGCTAATTTAATTATGGATTTTGACGTTTTTTTTTGTATTACGCAGGTGTATCCTGTTTTCATATTACCGTAACTAATGGCATTTTATTTTAATTGACGAAAGTTTTGATCGAAATTTATACACTTACAAATGTTTAGGTTGGTATTAGTATTTTCTCACATTTATAATGTTAGTTTTGTCATAAATAAACTCTGAAATGAAAGAAATCAAAATAAAAATTAGGAGTTATATACAGTTTATGTAATTTTCTATCGTTTGAGTCCAAAGCTTACTTTCGATAAGTCAAGAACGAACGTAAGATTGTCAAATGAAGGATAAAAATATTACAGGAATTATAAAAACAAACTTTGCTAATTGGCGCTCGTAGTATTACCACTAGAACCTGAAAAAAACGTCGTTCATCCAGCTTGTACGATAGAAAAAACAATTTATCTATACATAATTATTAGAACATATTAAGAAATAGTATAAAAGTTAATATTTTTCTTATCAAACTTACAAAAATGAAAGTATAATAACTGATACTAATGTTTTAATAGTAATCTTATTATTCCTGATGATGAAAAATCCAAAAACACAAAAATCATATAATTTGATCCAGACGTTGTTGAATGGTATAACTTGCACATAAGGTCTAACAGCCCGATCAAAGGACAGTGACGCACCTACAACATCTATGGTGTCTAAACGATACTAATAACTTTTGATACGCTAGAGTTTTGGAAGTAAAAAATAAAAACTATCTCTACTTACGATAAAAATCTGTGTATATCAATTACTAGCGACCCGCCTCGGTTTCGCACGAGTTTACTATACATGTTATATACCTACATAAAAACTTTCCTCTTGAATCACTCTATCTATTTAAGAAAACCGCACCAACATCCGTTCCGTAGTTTTAAAGATTTAAGCATACATATACATAGGCTGCAGATAAAGCGACTTTGTTTTATATTATGTAGTGATGACATTAATATGTGTATTAAAAGACATATTAAAGGCAAGCCAAGGGTAATTAGTTATTTAACACATTTCTGTATTTTTGGAGAAAAGGGATGTGTGCTTTGCCTATTTAAAATCCTTTACATATTTTATTTCGACACGTTGCTTAAAACCTACACTGCCAAAAGCTCCTTTATATTGATAAAATCTGCGACGCCGCGTGACTTACTAATTATTTTTGTTGACTGCTAAAGTTTAGTTGCTGCTAAAGACCTTACCTTAATATTAAACATGATAGATGATTTTGATAGGGTTGGTTGTCTCACTCTCATGAAATCGGTTTCTATTAAACTCCAGAAACATCGCAGAGAGGTTGGCCATTCTAAAGTGAGATATCAATACGTATTTTAAGCTTTATAGTTAGTGTCACACAGGTTCAAAAATGTACTTTTTTTAATTTTTTTTATAGTATAAGACAGCGAACAGGCACACGGGTCTCCTGATGGTAAGAGACAACCGTGGCCTATAGAC
>DVZL01006267.1:0-11482 GCA_018236625.1 Lasaia peninsularis
TTATTAGAAACTTTAATTTGAATTTTTGGAAAACATAAATCATAGAATAATGTCAAAGTATCATGGAATTCATTAAACAATTTTCAATTATAAGTTATATGTCAAAAAGTACATGTTTTTATCATTTAAAATATAAATATGTAAAAGTTTCATCAAGCGCCAACGATTAATAATAAAGAATATATTAAAAATGTCATTTACCTTATGACCATAATGAAGTTGAAGTCGGTGTTGTAGTTGTACCGTGTTTAACAAAAATTTTATACCTAAGATTAAAGTAAAAAAAATGCTAACTGCAGTACACCCTGTACATTTGTTTCAGATAAAAACAATAATATGTTTTTTTTTGTTTCAGATTCTAAGTTATGTGGCGGTAACAGAGCATAGTGATGTGTCGTGTCGATAATTTTATTAAGACTTTAGTGTGAATAGTGCTAGTGATGTGCCAGTGCAGTGCGTATTACGATAAAACCGGTTACCGAGGGAGATAACAATGTTTCTTTCTCACTTGCACATATTGTGCCATATCTTTTGTCTCCTTCTTTACTTTGCGAGAAGCAACGAAGAAGTCCTTATTGAAGAATCATGTAAGTACCATTTTATTGTTTACTAGCTTTCCGCCCGGGGCTTACCCACGTTTTTTTTTGAAGCTTTCAGAGGGCCTAATTTTTTGCGACTTGTAATACGTATTGTGTAAAAACATACCTATTCTCATTCTAATTTAAGTGTAGTCGGTTAAAAATAAGCATATATAAACTATATTACTGTAAAATGTCATCCAAATCCCTCTAGTAGTTTTTTCGTGAAAAAGCAATAAACATCCATACATATATTTATCCATACTCACAACTAAATTTTACGTTAACGATATTATTAGGGTAATGGAATTGATTCTGATGTACCTACATCCCTTAAACTTTAAGTGCTATCTTTTTCCAATGAAATAAAAGTAAATAAGACAAAATTTAGTCGTGTTAAATTCGAGAGAATATAATTTGTACTTATTTTTAAGGTAAATACTAAATGTCTGAAAGAGCGTAGCTTACCAATGACGCGTTGAAAATGAGACAGCAATAAGTTAAAAAAAGTTTAGTTAGCGCGCAGTTAGAATTAGCACCACTGTCTTGGTTACTCCTTTTATGTAATATTTTATATGCTTAGAATCAGTTATCTCAATATATTTGCGATAAAATTTTAGTTTTGATGTGAGTAAAGTGTGAACAACTGTAAAAATATAAAAAATATAACTGTTTATTAAACAAACTTGCAATCTATACAAATAATAAAACAGTAGAAGGCGTGAATTCTGAACATTGAATATGTTTAAACAAATAGGCCTAGGCGACTAAAAACGGGCTACAGAACACTTTTTTTTCCATCATACGTGTTTTGTCTTTTTCTTTTGCTTCCATTTAATTGTGATAGAAATAATTTAAAGTAGAGTTGCAGCAGAATTATCAACGCTGTTTATGCTTTTCTTATTATTCTTACATTCTCTAAGAATGAGTTATCGAGTCTACAGAAAAGAAAAATTATATTTGTGCCTAAATGAAAAAGTGTACTACGATAAATAAAGGAGATATTGGAACTTTATTAATCAAATTTACAAATCTATACAAATAATTAAAATTGGAGTGTCTGTATGATTATTCATTTAAACAAAAGAGATTATTAATATTACACACAGACACTCCGTCTGTATGTATTTTTAAAGGTACAAGCAGGATAACGAAATAATATTTTTAGAATTTTTGCTGTCTGTCTTTCTGTCTGATTGTACCCGCTAATTTCGGGGCCTTTTCCTGGCAAACAACTAACGTAATAATTAACGGCTTAGGCTACTTTTATTTTAGAAATGTATAAAAAGTAATTTAAAAAATGGCGACGAACTACTAGTTAATTATAAAACATGACGGATGAAGTCATAGACCACGATATAATAGTTCAAAGACCTAACCACATCCCCTTGTTTTGTCCCGCCGCAGTATTATTACCCTTAATTACATTTGCATCATAAATATTCTACAAATACCCGCATATTCGCTTCCCCACACCTAATCTAATTGAATTAATTAAGCATTAGTTAGACGTGAATCCGGACAAACAAATTTAATTTTACATTACATATAATAGTAGTTAGTTTAATATTTTTAATATCTATATGATCACAATGTTATTAATATTAGTGATGCTGTAAATTATTCGACGTTATATTACCAAATAACCTAATTTTGCTACACTTTAGGTTAGTGTTCGATCGAATACCAAATACCAAATCATATCTATTCCAATTTTCACAAAAAGTTTATCACCCTTGACACAATAATGATCTATTTATGTTTAACTTGGTTTTTATTATTATTACTATTATTGTTTTAAATAAGTTTGTAGTGTTTAACTTATGTGTTGTACGCTTATGTCTATATTTAGTTTAATCATTAGTCATTAATTATTACACTATTGAGGCTCCTTTTTTACTTTTGTTAAAGGAGCTAATATAGATGATAAAAATTATTAATCGTTTAAAATTATAACATTAAATGAACTAAGTATTCGGGAACAACATTGTAAGCCAGTATTTGGTATTTGGAAAATCACTATTCGCAACGTCTCTATTTAGGATGCTTAATTTCATTTGCGTCATAAATATTCTACAAATACCCGCATATTCGCTTCCTTCCAACCCTAATTGAATTAATTAAGGATTATTCATAACGGAGAGTGGAAAGTCGTGCTGTCTATTAGAGACTAGATCTAAATATGGCTGAATAGAATAAACTAATTTTATATTCCTCTCTCGACTATCTAGTCGCATGAATAAAATTAAACAATGATATTTCAAGAATAGAAAATAAGAGAAGACCAGTACTAACTATAATTTTGAGGGTACCGTACCTAAAGGGTAACAACGGATCCCTATTACTAAGACTCTGCCGTTCATATGTCTGTCTGTTACCTGGCTACATCTCGTAAATCGTGATAGCTAGACAGTTTAAATTTTCACAGATAGTTAATGTATTTCTAGAACAGATAAAGGGTGCTTCCATACAACAGATTTTACTTTTAAAATATTTCACAATTTTTGTAAACTAGCTCTGCCCGCGACTTTATTCGTCATTAAAATAAAAGTAGACTAAGCTTTTCCTTATTACATCAGCTGGCTGCCGGTAAAAGTCCCATCAAAATCGGCCCAGTTATTTTTTTATAAGCGGGTACAAACAGACAGACAAAAATTCTAAAAAAATGCTATTTCAATATAACTATCTTGTATGTAAAAATCCATACAGTGCAACATCGATATAACAAATCGGAAGTGAACTTATTATTCGTTATATCAAGTAATTTGTTGAACTGATGTTCGTTATGTTGAGGTTAGGTTGGTCTAAAATTCGTTATAAAGAGGTAAAAAAATAGTTTTATTCACCTCAACTTTACGTACTTATCGCGGCATCACATACTATGAGATTCAGAATCATACATTGGTTGGAACTTTATATAAAGGTTTTGGGTTGACGAAATTCCTTAATTAGAGGTAGGTACTCGTATTTGTACTTTTTCATTGCCCACGTCCCTAAGCACTCCAGTTTAAATTATTTGTTCATGTGAAACGATAATTGTACATCATATTTTCACTTACTTCAAAAAAATAGAGTCGAATGAGGTGGATTCTCCTCATTCGACTCTATTTTTTATGGCCTCAGAACTTTAACTGGATAAATCCATTTCGTCGATTTATTTGCTGGAAAACAAGTACTTTCCTGTGTTTGACCAAATTAGTTTTATAGTTCTAGTTATATACACTTAGATGGCATAATATTGAAATTGAAGTTGGTTGCTTACAAATTCACTGGCTTCCAGTTATGTATCAAACCTAGGTAAATAGTTCCCTTATGCAATGTTGTATAATGAAATTTTACATGAGTTTGCACTACGTTTATTGGCATAGAGATTTCAACACATACAGCTGCAAGCTATCGATGTTTCGGGAAATTCATACTATTTCAACAAAGCAAGGTTTATTTGTTTAATTAAAGACAAGCTCGTTAGGGTTAACGTGTACGCCGAATGCTACCGAGCAACTGGGAGGCTTGGCTTGCTCCCGACAGGAGCAGGCGTTTATATGATGAACATACATGTCTATATTTTCGGGTGTGGGTGCTAATAAATTTATTTTTGTAATAATATTACGCTCGCCCGCTTGAATTATTCTAATAACACATATAACTTTCAAAGGGCAGAAATTTTCCCGTCTTTATAATACTTATTGCGTAAAAACATACCCCCTATTATATAGTCGGTTAAAAATGTAGCCTATGTTCTTCCTCGAGATCAACTCTATCTCTGTACCAAATTTCATCAAAATGGGTTGAGTAGTTTAGGCGTTAAAGCGTGATAGACTCTGTTTGAGGTACTTTCGCATTTATAATACTAATGGGGATTACGAGTATTTAAGTATTTTTATGTATTAATATTGTTGACACAGTTATATAATTTACTTACTTTGGTATTAGATTAATTATTAAGGAATATAATTTATTTATATACAGTGTATTTTGCTTTTGGCTTCACTCATTCTTTGTCCTTTATTTTTACAGAGGTTTAGGTCTAATATCAAGTTATTCAAAGTTAAAAGCAGACTTGCTTAGAGAACGCTTAGTGTCTTTTTAAACAATGATTTTATAAAGTAGATAAAAAGATTTGGTCTATAATTAAGTTTAAATCATATAAATATATAATCAAATCGTATTCTTGGTAGATTAAGATAGCTTCTGTGGCCTAGTGGGATATATTCTATCTCGGTAGTCCAGGTTCACGCCCGGCCGTATACCTATTTAGTTTTTTAGTTAAATTAGTTTTTTTTTTAACTTTAGTTTATAGTAAACTTCACAATATCTTGATTATACATGTGTGGGAATCATGTGCTGAGAAATAGCTTAAAATGTCGTAGGTCTGGCTCTTTATGGGATCTTGAGCTATAAACACATAGTCAGCTTCATAAGCCAAATCAATAGCGAAGTTCCGTTGGCAAACAAACCGCTAAAATTTAATCTTGAACATCCTCTCGCGAATGAATCCGTATAACCATAATGTCCCCTTCGGAAGAAACTTTTAAGGGTTCCGTACAAAAAGGGTAATAATCAGAAGGCTGTATATCATGAACCGTAAAATCTAGGCTATTGAAATTTTCACAGTTGACTGATTGATTCAAATTAGATTTTTTGCCGTTTTTATAATTAATGGTATGGAGCCTTTCGTGTGCGATTCGGACTCGCACTTGATTGATTTTTTTTAAGTATTTAGTTATTTTCAAAAAGAGGGCAACCAATCAGATGATCAATTCTCTGACGCTAAAAAATAAATATAAACACCAAAGATGCTAAAAGTGTGTTGCCATTCTGATACCATCTACCTTCCACGCCAACCGGAACATGTTAATAGCAAGAAAGTAGAAAGTTAATATTTTTTTCTGGCAGCTTTTAGGCAGCTCGTAAGAGGCGAGCACAGGGTTCTATTGTCACTAACATCGTGACATTGACTAGGTGGTTGAGTTTTGCAATGACTCGTCCGGATTGGTACCACCGCCTTACCTATTCCTGACACAATAGCGTCAACGCTTGCCATTAACGTGTTCTAGTTTGGAGGGTAGGGCAGCCGGTAAACTTACGCAAGAGGCTTATCATCCTAGCCTCAGGATGGCATCGCACCATTTCCACCTTTGGTGTCTATAGGCGACGCGTATTTCTTCCCATCAGGAAATCCGCCGGCTTGTTTGCCTTCCGATATCATAAAAAAGCACTAAGATTTATGGCAGCAGGAATAGTTAAGCCAGTAATTCCAATCCGATTGAGTGGTTTTGTTTGTCACGGTGTTAGTGAACGCAAATTTTCTTTCATCGTTCGTCAATTTCTTAGTTTAGGTAGCCCCGATATCATCTGATATAGAAATGGGTTAATGTTGAAGATCTACAAGTATATCTGGATAATCAGATAAAATCACGGTCTTATTTGGACGTTAATTGAAACTAGTTCGCCGGGGCAATTGCTTTCGATCGATGATGCACTCAGTGTCATTCAATCCGCTTTTTCAGAACCGTTTTATTGAATCCCTGAAGAATTTTATTGAATCCCGGGAAACGGGATTCTTTGAATTACGTTCGCAGCCCCATTCGTATACCAACAGTCAAATAATCAAATGATTAAAAATTTCTATTCAAACTTTTCATGTATATATCACATTTGAAGACAGATTTTTCTCATGTTCTTTCGGGTCTTCTACGTAGAATAGATTTTCTCACTAGGCAACTCGTTGGAGGTTAAATTTATCTTGACATTACTACTACTAGAATCTATCTTGACATTATTGTAGTTTTATCGCCTCTGTTAAGATTTTACCGCGTTGGGTACCGGTTTCAATTCCCAGGTCGGGCAACTTTTCTTGAATGATTTTCAGATTCTGAGTAAGCATTAATTGCTCGTAATAGGCTTATCACCTATGGTCCTAGTACCTTGGCTAATCGTCAGTGTTCTAGGATGTTGATGTCTGGGTTCCGTTGTGGAATAGGCCAACTGCTGTCTACCCAGGCAGCTCACACAGCGATACAGCGAGACAGCGAGCACAGAGTCTATTGTCACTAATACCGTGACATTGACTAGGTGGTAAAGTCTTGCAACAACTCGCCCAGATTGGTACCACCGCCTTATTTATTCCTGCCACAATAGCGTCAGTGCTCGCCATTGTCGTGTTCTGGTTTGGAGGGTAGAGTAGCCGGTAAACATACTCACGCAAGAGGCTTACCATCCCAATCTCAGGTTGGCAACGCACCATTTCCACCTTTGGTATTTATAGGCGACGTGTATTTCTTACCATCAGGAAATCCTTCTGCTTGTTTGCCTTCCAATTCTTATCATCAGGAGACCCGTGTGCCTGTTCGCTATCTTATTCCATAAAAAAAATCATTCATGTTTCAGTCTGAGCAACGCAGATGATGATGATGGAAGTGTACGCTAACCTGACGACCAACGAGGTGATAATATACTTATTACGATATTACTATAGTTAACTAATTAAATAAAACAAAAAATCATTCACACAAATTCACGCAATTAATGAAAGAAACACGCGATAATTTGACAATGAATTTAGAGCTAGCGTTGAGTCGGTGACACGCTGATGTGTTTAATTAGGGGTAATAAACGGGGCGACTCCATTAATGTTGCGTGCGACCTGCGATTGTGGGGTAATGGGAAAAATAATTGGTATTTACGAAAATAATTTGTTTGGTATACCCTATATAACATTAAAAATTAAAATTAGATTGTCATAGGTTTTCTGCGATGGTTTACTTATAGCTTTCTTTATATTAAGATAACTCAAAGTATTAAATGCCGTAGTTTACTTACCATGTTTTTGAAACCAACAGCTTAAAGGAATAGAAAAACTATTTCAATGTTTAAGAGTTAAGGTTTATTATGTGTGTTTCATAAACCTCGGATTAGTGAAAGTAGAGATAACTATGATTAATAGAAAAGCATAGTGAAACTTTCATACATTCATATAATAAATAAAAACACTTGTACTATTTCACATATTATTTATAACAGAAAATTATTTTTGTAATAGCCGACCGGTTTCGCTTTTTACAGCATCATCAGGGTTATCCCTGACGATGATGCAAAAAGCGAAACCGGTCGGCTAAAATTTAAGAAACTAAAATAATAAAAAATTAGTTAAAATAATCGTTAAGGTTGATTTTTGTGATTGTTGTTTTGCAGTACGCGTACAAAAACCGCAGAAAACTAATGTTCCGTTAATGCAATTGTTTCACAGAAGTTAGCTGCAGCTTGTGAACGCGTCTATACAGCATAACTGTCTGAACTGTTCTGACCACATTTTTTACAAATTCATACAAATTATTTTTTTACCACCCCACAAACGCGGGGCGCACACAAATTTATTAGCCCTAATTATACATCAGCGTGTCACCGACTCATCGCATTTTAAATTAAGTTATTGAGGGATGGGTCCTATTTCTTCCCAATATATCAGCACTAAGAAACTCCCATACAGGTGTGGTTAGCGCCTCATAGAATACTAGCTGTCCGCCCGCTTCTTCGCCCGCGTGAATTATTTTAATAATACAGACAACTTTCAAAGTGCAAACACTTTTCCGACTTAACTTTAATACTAATCGCGTAAAAACATACCCTCTTTTTAATGTAGTCGGTTAAAAAGTAGCCTATGTCCTTCCTCTAGGTCTATTCTATCTCTGTACAAAATTTCATCAAAATTGGTTCATTGGTTTAGGCGTGAAAGCGTAACATACAGACAGACAGACAGAGTTACTTTCGCATTTAAAATATTAGTAAGGATATTTAGTACGTTCGCGTTAAAGATGCTGTGTATCTTTGTTACCCGCTGTTTTGTTAACCAATCAATTCACTCATAACAATAAAGTCAAGGCAGGCCTCCGCCACTCGGCCATACCTACAGCGATAAATACCTACAAAATTTCGTGGCGCTGTCGCCACTCTAGTACCATAGTTATCGCGTCACTTTACGGCAGATAGTGACAGAGTTATGCGTTAGAAGAGAGCAGGAATAGCTAGGTGAACATCTCGTCGTGTGCGGAGCACTTACACGAGCTGAACTGAATTTCGTTGCTTAGTTACAAGAGACACTATTTCTATGAATTGTTACGATAAGTGCAGGTTCTGTACGTTAGTAATTATTATTCTGTGGTCAAGGTCACAGTGATCAGTTGAAGTCATTCTTTCAAACGAAAAGGTAGGACACCTATTAACAACAATCCTAATAAAATTTTTATTATTAATTACTAGCTATGTCCGCAACTTCGTCCGTGTTTTTATTTAATTGATTTATTTTACACATTTCTAAAATAAAAGCCTAAGCCGTTCCTTATTAAATTAGTTGTACCTATACCAGTGAGTGTCTTTAAAATCGGTCCAGCCGTTTCAGAGATTAGCGGGTACAAACAGACAGACAATCATTTAAAAAATACTATTGCGGTATAAGTATCTTGTACGTAGACATATAGTTATATGCATTTAGTAAAACACGTTTTTTTAATACTAGGTACGTAAAGATAGACAAACAGACAGAAAAGTTGCCCGACATAGGGATTGAACCCGGGACCTTACGCTGCTAACAGTCTTAATAGGTGACAGCGGTACCGTTACACCACAGAACCAATTATCATAACATTTATATACGTAGAGCTCTAAATCATATACCTTCTACCAAATAAAATCCACCAAATTCCATTAACAGTGTCGAAGTCATTGTATAACACACAACCAAACAAAAAGATATAAATATATTTTGAGATCCTCCTCGTTTTTAAAGTCGGTTAAAAATTAAATGTCGTTAATCAAACACCAAGTTTCGTATGTAATTCAATTTAAAGTTTTAAAGCTAAAATGTTTAATTTTTTATAAAAATATACTTACTTTAACATAATATAAAAAATAGTGTTGCAAAAGTAATATTTAAAAACGATAGAACTCCATTTTCGCTGTTCCATTAATCAATTTCTCTTGGGAATCACTGTGTTGACAAAATGAAAGAGGTCGATAGAGTTTTAATCTGATTTATCGATAATTTTTAAATTTCTGTTTTCCTTTTTAAAAAATGCCTTCTAAGCATAGATTATAGAAAAATTATGAAAGTTCGCCTTTAAATTGAGTTTACTTGATTGCTGCGCATGAAAATAACTTAATAATCTGGATCTGATATTTGAAGGCTAGAAGTAGAGCTTGCAATGTAAGCCATAATCACTAAAGTCGCTCACCAAAATTAAAAAAAAAACCTTAGTTATTTTTAATTTTAGTGACACTTGGCACTGGATATTCTCGGCCTACCCCGCAAGAAACCCGAAAAGAAGATATGTATTATTTTTAATAAATAAATATATATTCCATGTTTTATAACCATGAGCTACTGTTTTTCTATTTCAGCAAAGTGATAAGATTTTAAAATTCCTCTGGCATAAAATTTAAATCGATACAATAAAAAATAATATCCTTTAATTTTATTGTATTTTTATTAAAAAAATAGGTTATGCTCTTTGTATCGACCGCACTTGATGTTAACCCATCATCTAATTAGTTATATTAAATACAAATATGTTTGTATCGAATATAATATTTCTATCGATAATGGCCATCACTAGTCATCCATCATCTTTAGGCCACACACGAGTATCGAGTTACAAAGCGCAAACACCGCTTCACCCACGATACATCCTAATCATCCCTCCCTTTCTCGCCTTCTATTCTCAACTTACGTAAAAAAGGGACGGGAATAGTAAGGATATCTTGATAACTGTCAAGTGTGGCCTGATTTCGATAGTTTGAAGGGGTAATGACTTTTTATAGAGATTCCTTTCAAAACATACCTCACGCAGAACGAAGTAATCAAACTTTTATAATTGTTGGTACAAACTTTGAAATACAGCTTCGTTATTTAGGTCTTTGTACAAATTTAGAGGATCTATCTCAAAGTAAATTGTATTGAATTTTTTTATTACATCTTTAAAAACGTTATATGTATTACTACAATTTTTTAAAATTCCGTAACTACCCAAAGAGTAAAAATGGGACCTTATTATTAAGGCTCGGCTGTCCGTCTGTCTGTCTATCACCAGGCTGTATCTCATGAACTGATAGCTAGAAAGTTGTAATTTTTACATATGGTTTATTTATGCTGTAGCTACAACAAAAAATGCGGAAAATGGAACAAAATAAATAGTTATTTGAAGGGGGTTCAGCAACGATTGTGCTTTTTTGCCGTTTTTACAGATAATGGTACGGAACTGTTCGTGAGCAAGTTTGATTACACTTGACCGGGTTTTTCTATTATTAAACCCCAACGGAAAAAAATGATGTTAGAAATTTAATGCCTATGTTTATCAGAGATAGTAGTTATAGGATTTTTTAAATCAGTGAGAAACAATCCGATCACTGTATAATGTTTGTTAAGGTATTCCTCGAATATATTTTATTCATTTCATAATTATTCGGCCAATTACTTCTTAAGTTGAAATATTTAAAAAAACCCTCAATAATATTATTATTTATCATAATCGTAAATCTTTTGTAAATTTTTAATTAAAATTCTCACTTTCGGGAGATTAACTCGGACTTCTTGTTTACTCCAACAAGCTTTTTTAAAGGGCTACATTTTCTAAAGAAATTATTCATTTAATTATTAAGATTATAAGCGTTCGTAAAAAAGCTCTTTGGTCCGACAAACTTTTGCCAAACTTGTCCATTCCATTTTTTATGTCCAATATATGACATTTTTCCATTCTGAGATGACATCTTTCAAGTCGTACTAGTCGATACTAAGTCGTATCTGCTTGGGAATACCACTGCTAGTAATTCGTTTCACAAAGGTGTAGTACGAGGCAAAAAATGCCTTAGGAATCGCACGGTTGAAAAGCGCCACGCATCAAGGTGGTAGG
>DVZL01006268.1:0-11481 GCA_018236625.1 Lasaia peninsularis
CATTGCAGTCGTCTCTGTTGGGGCCTTGAATAAAAGCAAGTGCGCATGCTCGGCACGTAAACTATGAAAGGGGGGGTCTAGGATTTTTTTTGGCAACCCATTTTTAATACATTCTCTAATATACTAAATTTATTATTTTAGATTCTGATCTTAGACCATACATAATTCAGCAGGATCTCGGGCTATTCAATTCTATTGAAAGAATAAAGAGTTCAATACATTGAATATTTTGTAGTGAAGTCAGTATTCGTGACCAATAGATACCACGAGATATTTTGTGAAATACAATTTACTTTCACCAGCTAATTCCTTGGCTGTAACTCGAGACGCACGGCGGGGTGTCACCCATACTTGCTATTGCCAAAACACACGAAGTAGGAGATTGTTTTTTTCATATTTTTTATTTTAATAACTTTCTCATATAGTGTAAGTTTTAGTTATATTGTTACATTCTTTTACCTCTTTGAAAATAAGGATAATAAATAAGGATTGGAACTCTCTTCCTAGGAAGGTATTTCCAAATCATATAACTGTAAGTATTTTTAAAGAAAGAGTGAATAAGTATTTTTAAATTAGTTTGCTTCCACCTTAAATCCCTTCTTCACTTTATGTCTGGTGAGTTGAATATCACACACTAAGCTCATAATATTCAAAAGTTACACAAAAACATTTTAGGGCATTCTCCGATTCGTTCTAAAATTATTTTTGACTAGCTGTGCCTATTATATATTTCTAAAATTATTATTACATCAGCTGTCTGCCAGTTAAAAAAAGTCCAGTCAAAATCAGTCCGGCAGTTTCAAAGATTAGGGGGTAGAAACAGATAAGCAAAAGTTCTAAAAAATATTATCTTGGCATATGTACCCTGTATACAATACACACATATGCACTTTGTAATAAGCGATTATTTTAATATTAGACACACACTCCAACTTTATTTATTTGTATAGATTAATAAAATAAAACAAATTTCAATTTTAACCCCTTTTAATTAAATTAACTAAATTTTAAGTACTTATAAATTAAATATAAATCTCAAAATAATATAATAGTTTGGCATAACGTGTTTTTTACAAACCAACAAATTTTCATGCTTAAATATACCAATAATTATATAAATTTAAAACTTCACTTATTAAAACTAGGTTTAAGAGATCAAAACTTATTCAGGTAACATATTTTGTAATGTAAAGTAATTACGAGAAAAGTAGCTTAATATATACATGATAATAATACAAAAGCAATATTATATAGGTCGTCCATATATTTTGTCAATAAATCATTTTTAATGATTAGACTCGACATTTTTTACCTGCATCCAGATCATCCTATTCGCAATTTTTAAGTAAATAGAGATATAGGCGTTAATTCTGATGAACGCTAACTAAACTTTTTTAAATTATTGCGAAAAGAAAGAGACAGAACATTTTTAGTGGACCTGACAGCATAAAATGTTTTGTCTCTTTCTGTTCCTTGCGTTAAAATAAGATAATAACTCAAAATAAGTTTAGTGAGTGCGCTGACGAATTACCAACATTACCGATTGCTTTATCGCCGAAACCGTAGCGAATGGACTAATATTATCGCGGCAAGAATATATAAAGCGTTAATTTTACCATGTAAAAAATAATGGAATAATAATTCAAAAACAGTAGAAGTCAATTTTAAAATATATTAACGTTTGCAGTTCCCAGAATTGCAAAATATAAATTGTAGCTACTTCTCTCGTTCAAATAATGTTTTTATTAATATACATGAAATCAATTATCTTCAAGTACATGTCAAATATTTAAATGGAAACTTTAGAGGCTTTCTGGTGAATAAGATTAAAAATGTATTAAAACTCTTAAGAACAATCCCTTTGCTATCACCACAGTACCATTATCACATATCCTTAGCTATCTTTTTGCATTTTTTAGATAAAATCTGTTGAGATAAAACAATTTACTACATAAAATATACACACATAACGCTTTAGAAACAGCGAAATACAAGACAAAGGTTGGTATAAAGATTCACAGACAATAAATTTACAGTGAAGCTAAAGGTAATATTTGGAAATTAAACCTCTCAAAATACCGGCTGTCTCACTCTCACAAGGCTGGTTTGTTTTGATGTTGTCCAGTTTAGAAAGATGTAGAAATACTACATATTCGGTATAGGAGTTGTTGGGAATGTAATCACCGGATATCATTTTTAACTTCATGGACCATTGGTTCTAGTGAATATAATCTGTCATAAAATGCAATAATTAATCTGTAATCCTATGGAAATCTTAAATGAGTTTAATTGAATATCAGTTTTGCCCACATATAAAATTAGGCCCAAGTGTTTGGTCAACTAAAATCATTGGGCTTTATATGTTGCGCGAACGCTTTGGACAGCGTGAACCTTATTATTTTGTTTGAGAATTAATTTTATTTTCCCAACAACGCTTATTTTGGGTAGTTTTAATTTATCTATATAAATAGATAAATATTTAGATTTTAAAAACAATAATACATAAAGTAAATATTATAATCTGTGATAATTATGAAATTGAAATATAGTTGATAGATTATAATGACATTTACATCCGTCTAAATAAAATACTTTTCGGTTTGTGCCCGATATGACGATAGAGTGTCACATCAAGAGACCTAATACAGTCGGCTCATCGTGGGTGTATATGCACCTCTGCCTACCTCTTCGGGAGTATGAGCGTGACGATATTTATTTAGGAAATAAATAATAACTATGCACCGGCAAGATAAAGCGAAAAGTAAGTGAAAGGGCATTATATTTTGTCATCTCTTGTGATTACATCGTGATTTTAGAAGAACAACTTAAACATAGTAAATTTTACCTAAAGATAAATAAATAACAAGTTTTTTGGTTGATAAATGGCTACAGATGTTTAAACCAGGTGTTCCCTGTTTTTTCAATATATTAATTGTAATTTGTATAATTTAGATATAAACAGTTTCATTTAATAAAATTTATATTTGAGGACTATATTCGTATGCTTTGGACTATTAACATTTAAAGCGAGTAATCACACTTGCGATTATAGGGATATAATTTTTGTTTCATGTCATTTTGAAGAGCAAAACATATCTTTATATATAAATCGCGGAACGACAATCGCATGTGTGCACGCACGGTAAGTCAGCTAAACCTTGACATTGCTGGTAATTCTGCTATACGTTAACTAAACTAATTCATTGGATATCTCTTTCCAATAATACAAAAAAAGAAAGTGATAAAACATTTTTAGTTACGTCAAATTAGACAGATTACCACTTTGGTGGATTTTAATTGAAATAATTCCGAGGTATAGACTAAACCTCTGCAGGAATGTTACATACCTACGTACCTATCTAACAGGACAAAAAGTCTTGTATTTGCGTTGATAGGAGGTAGCGATATCTTAAAAAAAGTTTAGTCAGCAGCAGCAGAATTACCAGTTATAGGGTATTTTAGGTGTACGTGGCCGCCTTAAGTAATAACTTAAGTTTTTTGGATTTAAAGTAGGTATAATATAATATACGTCATCTTTAAGTATTTTGTGATTGCGATAGTACAAGGTAAAATGACGTATACAATATTACTTGAAAATACAAATGACTGACTTGACATAACCTACTTGCAAAATGTTACGTTTTCAAACTAAGCAACTTGTAGATTTAGGCTATCGTTAATTGAATAAAAATATATAGAAGCTCTAGATGTTATTAAATATCTTGTGAATAATGGATAAATGTCTAGAACTTTTCAAATTATTCTATGATGAGGGAAGACAAACCCTCCAATGAATAGACACATAGTGATTTTCTTTTTCAATTACTTTTTCGGGAAAATTGGGTAAACTGCTTAAAATTCAAAAGTTAATATTCATTATAATTTAAATTCATAGAAAAGCTTGAAGCCACATGGTTGAATAGAAGGTTTTCTATTGATCTAAAAATAATAATTTTGGTTGACAAATGAGAAAAAACAAATAAATAATAAAAGATTATAAATAATTTGTTAAAATATTTGATCATCTCAATGTGGTAGATTATAATATGATGATATAATTAAATATTTTTTGTAACAACTTTTTAACAGATATAATACCCAAATAAATATTATATAATTTTAATTCCATTTTTACCATTTACGTGAAAAACCTTATTGGTAATATTTGTGCGAGACGTGTTTATTTACGGGAGGTGTTACCCTTAATAATTGTTATGTCAAAGTATAAATTATAATGTTTTGTAAAAAATACAGATAATAAAAAGAATAGTGTTGGCCACTTAACTGGCCAATTACTGAAGGTGGCCAATAACTAAGTTTACCCTATTTTCATCGATATGTTCCCTTAATTACACCTCCAATATCACAGCCCGTATTGACCTTTACCATTAAATAACAGAATTTAAACTATAAACAAGTTAAATTAACTTTAGTGCTATATTCGATAAGTACTATTTATGTATTAAGTAGTCAAACAATGGAATTTTTTTTTGTAAAATCATTAGTAAATAGAATTAGCTACAAATATGGAGCTTAGCTCCGTAATAAATGTATTTAATTTTTCTATCTATAAAGTGTATTCAAAAGATTTTTATATTATATTTTTTTGTTGGTTGAGCTACGCCTCACGATAAAAAGTATAAAATACTAACCTTTAACAGTGAACTGCCTCCATAGTGCACTTAACCACGGACAAGAAGTATTGCAGCATTACATAAACACATTCCAATATAAATATAACACAGATAAAAATACATAGTGGATGTATATCATATAATTTATTTACATATATACCTATTAATTTATATATGTATATAATATGATATTGGTATGTATATAAGTTTATAATTTTGTATTAAATTTTTCACTTTCTGTTCGCCTAAAGGTTTTAGCAAATTGGTGGAGAATTTTAATAGACATTAAGTTTTCCTTTTGTACAAACTCATTTGTTTGGTGTAAAATAAAGTTTAAATAAATAAAATATTGGAGTGGGTTCATCTATTGCTAAAATAACCCCTGACCTCTTAAATTCGCAAGACCTATCCTCGCATTATGGAAAGCTAGTGAGGCGTTGGTGGGTTTGCAATAGGGATGCAATGAGGAAAAAACATCGATGTTTGAACACACGTAATCATCGAGCCGTCAAAACATGTTCTTGTTTATTTTTTGTATGTAATCAACAAACTTTAATTGTCTTGGCAATTATCCAGAGTTGAATAATTGTTTCTAACAAGGTGAACGTAAATTGTTATTGATATTAAACTAATATTTTCATACAAAGCGTATAATTTATCTCTAATGTGAAAAGTTTTTAAAAGAATTCATACTTTCACTGATTATTATCAGATGATCTTTTTCTGACCGAAATGTCTAGTGAGTTTTATAAATAAACTATGATTATATTGTGTAAAACTTAAACAATAGTAATTCTAATGATTATGTTGCAACTTGGTTTTATTGTTTTCTGATAAAAATATGAACGAGGAATCTAATCGATTTAATTATATATTGAATTTCGTACTGCAGTATCGATAATGGTGCTAATTTTGCTTATTTTAAGTATAGGTATGCTATATTTTTCCTATGAAGTAAAATGAAAGAGATAGAATATTTTAGTTACGTCAAATCAAATAGAACAAAATTACTTGTGCCGTACAAGTTATTTTAATCGAAGTATTCCGAGGTCTTTACTGTAGAAATGCCACGAACAAAATAATCTGACAAGACTAAAAGTCTTTTGTCTCTTTCTTTTACTTGCCTTGAAAGAAGATAGCAATAAGGTTTAGTTAGTGGCATCAGAATTACGAGGTATATCTTTTTGTACATAACATCGATGTTTTATCGTTAATGTTTTTGCATCCCTAATTGTATACTTTTCCTAGACTCAAAGATCATGACTGACACATAAAATGGTAAAATTGGTCAAAGTTTACTGGCTCTAAATCACAGTCTTTGTCTGATCTATGTAGTAATTCTGGATTCCTCTTCAGAAAATTTCTGACCCAGTCTTCTCCCGCCATGCGCGCGTTTACATCGAAAGGATGATTTAATTTGTTGTCTTCTGCATATTGAAACGCTAGTTCTCTAATGTCCCTCCTAGATACCCCCATGAAATATTTTTCCATGCTTTTAATATAGCCTACCAGGTCCTTTTCCTGGCTATCAGTGAACACGCGTCTGTAGTGACCCATTAATGGTTTAGGGTCGTCAGGTTGTTGGTACCGTATTTTGCTTGCTCGCCGTTGTAGTGTTGACCGTGGAATCCGGAATGTTCTGGCGGCTAATTTGTATCCCATTTTGCCTGAAACTACTGCAGCTACGGCCTTCGCCATCTCCTCTTCGCTCCAAGATTGTCGTCCACTCATTCTCTCGTACTTCCGTACCATGGCTATCTGGAAAGATTTAAAAATATTATTTAACAAATATTTTATGAGTATTTCTGACTTAAGTAGGTACTTAAGTCAAATTTATTTTACGGCGAAGAAAAACATAATGAGAAAACCCTTGATTTGTGCCCGATTTGAAGACGGACTTGCCATCTGTCACGTCAAGGGAACTAATATCGTCGGCCAGTTGTGGGTGCGTATACAAGGTTAGAGGGGTGATAATATTTTTTATTTATTAATGTATTGTTAGATTTATATATTTATGTTAAGAGCACCTTTCAGCAATATCTCACTGACTTTTGTTCCATACCATAATGTTGCCTGGACGTAATCACTAACTTGGTTATAGGACCGCCTTTGTGTATCTTTAGTATGTATTCATTTAATATTACGTTTGTCTACTTTGTAATTTTTTGGTGCTCAATAGAGAGTTATCCTATTCTTTTCAGTGGTATAATGTAAGGAAACTCGGATACGTGTATAAGAATTCGATGTAATAAAATTCTTTGCTGCAGATGTCGGCAGTCGCTTTTTATAAAAACTTATGCCCTTATTATATCTCCTAGATTGGGTGAAATGAAATGAAATAAAATTTATTTATTTGCAGAATATGTGTGTTAAAAGTTGTTACAAAACAAAAGTTTTTAATTATACCAACATATTCTACCACAATGTGGTGTGTAAATATTTTAACACATAATTTTTATTTACCATAAACTACCACCGTTTCCAAGCCTAACCAGTCAGGAGAAGAAACGGCAAAACAAACTCCCCGGCAACCAGATTAAAACCTCACTACTTTGTACTACCACCGTTTCCAAACCTTTAAATTTTAGTCATACTGATCGCCTCTGTATTAGAGCACAATCGGTGTCCGACGTACAAGATCTCAGGTTCGATTTCCTGGCAGGGCAAATTTTTCTATGAGTTTTTCAGTTTTCAAGATTGGATTTGTGCCCAACGCGGCGACGGGCTTGCCACCTGTCACATTATGGGATCAAATATCGTCGCGTGATCATGGATGTATGAGTGTGTAGTTTTGCATGGCCCTATCTCCGAGATATGAGTTAGTAGATTTTTTTTGTGATTCTGAACATTGACACTTATTGATTATTATTATACAGTTACATATGTTTAACGCCAGAGAACTTTAATTAATAGTAATCTAATATCAGTGCCAGGAAGTCACACCGGTTCGCCACAGCCGATTGATTTGCCAGGTTATATATACTGTCGATTCTGATTCATTACGACTAATTAATAAAAATACAACCTAGATCCAACTAAGAAATTATTAACTGTAATGACCCCACCTATCTATATAAATAAATATAAAAACGACTTTAAAATATTCAACCATTACGTATGTTAAAAATTTGCATCGTCGGTACGAGCACATATGTCAAAGTTTCATAATACTTATCAGCGGCCAGACCGTCGCAACTCTGAAGAATCCCCAAAAGTGAGCGAGCGCTGGGTGGGCGCTAATTAATATTTCATACGCAGACGATCGAGTCGCGACAGACGGTGGCTACATCTAGCATCAATGAAACTCCCCGAACTGCACAAGTTTACATCATTAACACCATAAAAAGACAGTTATTGCGAGAAAATTTGCGCAATCAATTAGGAGTTTTAAGAGGGGTTGGGGGTGGATGCGTGAGTGCAGTTCGGGGGAGGGGGGTTGGGAAGGGGCCGGCGCGCGCATCTGTGTGCATTCGGCATATTTACCCCGATAGTGGGCGGACGGGTTCACTGACCCGACCCAATGCAAGGGCCGCGTACGTAGGCCGCGACGCACGGGCCCCTTGGCCTAGGGTTACCGACTAGATACAAATCTTCCGAATTTTTCTTAATAAAAATATCAGTCAACTAAGTGGTCATCTGATAGAAAGCAGTGGCATCAGTTCGTAGATTTCTACAATTTAAGGCGACAGAGCTTCTATTAGTAGTTAGATCGAAGAAATCAACTAGGCGAAAAAAACCATGTAAGGGAGAGTTTTACAAAATTTAACACTTCGTATGAAAAAAGTGTACTTTAGCATGTTGTGGTAAATCCCAAGATCTTGTGACTGACGTACTAACTAAAGCCGAAGGTTTAATGTTCTAGCCTCAATATACGAGACGAACTAAGCGTATATTATCTTATCGCTTCTTTACCACAAACAGTTTATTATTTTATTTTCATCATCAATCAATAAACGAATTATTATATTTCTACTTGTTTTTAATACCGCATCTTCAATTATTCTTACTATTGTCTACACATTTTCAGGATAAGTAATCTGTAAATTTACCCATGAGGCATGAAACGTATCGATAAAATGGTCACTGTCCGTAGACAATACTTAGTGGTTATAATAATCATGTGTTTAATTTTAATAACTCATACCAATGCATCATAAGCACATGAAAATGCAAAAATTAAAATAACTTATAGCTTACTTGATGTTACATAATATGAATTATGACAAACAGTTGGTATGTAAACTGCAATAAACAACTGTTGTGTCATAAAAAAACCTAAAGGTATGGCAACCCTATTTCTGGCCCCACCGCACCGCACACCCATGCAAAAAGCTAACACCGTGCGTCAAGTGGGCACGCACGCTTTTTTAATCATCTGCGAGGGTATCTCTCAGATTAGCTGGCGGCGAAATTTCATTTGTGATAGGGAGACGGCAGACACTAGCCAGACATTCGAGTGAACTATATATTTGTAGTGTATGAAAGCAAAGCAATCGTCACCTTTAAAGCGCTTTAGTTCACATATATCTATTTAATGTAAACCCCCTTCAATTATTGCGGAGACGCTGACAACCCATACATTGTGATGTACGATACCGGAGACATTTTTTGCCTCGTAGAACTAGTTGTCGGCGGTGGCATTTCTCTAACAATACGGCTTTGCTTCAAATTAGAAACCTTCCTTTTTAAATTCCAAAATTTGGCAAGGAAACGAAAAGATCTCTGCAATTCGGTGGCAGAAATCACTCACCTTTGGGTGAGTTGTTTGTTCGTTTTACTTCTCTTCCAATAATAAAATACCACCGCATAAGGTTACTGGTTAGATTATATTTTAAACACTGCAGATAAGAAGGCAACAGTCACAATTATTTCCCCGGGAGACAAATACGATTGATCGACAATTGAGGATGGTAAGAATATGAAGATGATAAGCAAGATACATATCCTAACGCATCATTGAAGAATCTGCTACCTATGTAGTTAAGCTATTAGATATTAGGACCTAAATGCAATAACTGTACTTTGATCGCCTCTTTCAAGTAATAAGGCATAAAAGCAGTGAGACCATTCTTCAAAAGAATCCAAACTGATGCGGGGATATTCCATTATTCCATCTTTCAGATTTTAGCTCGCGGTAAATTTTAATTGTCGCGGGGAGGCTACGGCAGACGATGTCCAGACTTTCGCTGAAACTTATATAATCTACATATATAACTCGATCTGAAATCGACATGACAAAATATAACAATAACTATTTGTAGCCACCTATACAAAAATACCATGGAAGAAAGTTTGGTGTTTGAGGAATTAGTTTTCATATGGTAACTCGATTTATGGACGTGCCAGTAAATACTCTGTCCATGGTGAACACAGACTGTAATCGTATGTACGGTATTTGAATTCCGAGCGTCTTATATATCAAGTAACAATTTACTATACATATTGCAATGAATATGCTGCAATTAATAAATTATTTTCTAAAGAGTACAGTCCTGCGATAACTGACCAAAGTTAGTACCACCACTTTATTTATTCCTGCCATCATAACTCGCAAGTGTCCTGTTCCGGTTTAAAGGTACCCTACCCTGCCAGCACACCTGCCTACACTGGAAGCTTGGTATTTTAATCTAAGGTTGACAATATAGCGTTTACATATTTGTTGCCTATAGGCAATGTGTATTTCTCTTTATCATGAAGTTTCCTCCACATATTATAATATTTATAATTAAAAAAAACTTAATATTTTATTAAGCCCGCAATACCTTTTACAACTTGTAGGATATTTAACGAGGCTAAAGAGCGGGGGGAATCCCAAAAATGATACCTAACGAAAGTAATAAATCCAGTGATTAAAATAGTAGACAGACACATTCGCGTCAGTAAAGTGTACCTTATGCAAAACCGCCCTTGCACCGGCCGAATGGTCGGATGCAATGCCATAACCTACCCCAAGTGTTCCCCTCGTTGAGGCAGGTCGGGGCAGACGCTTTTGAAGGCCATTTACATAATAAACAGCCGTGTAAATAGTATTCACGATTTATACCGACATATTAAACGATTTTTTTCCAAATTATAATAATATCTACTAGGGGAGTATGCGAACTGATGTAACTTATGAGCATATCGTGTAGTTAATAGATGGATATTAAATATTAAACGATAGTGATTCGTATGTAAATAAAATATAAATTTTTCACAAATCACTAAAAGATAAAATATTCCTGGAATATGTAAATACATATAAGTGTTAATTAAAAATAACAAAAACATGTATATTGTTTTATTTAATGAAATAAATAAAAGTCCTAACTACTTACACGATAAATGATGAAAAAAAAAACAAACGTCAGACAAAAGTATTAATGTAAGTACTGGTGATAATTATGCTGTGCGCCAAGTAAACTTATTTTAAATTTACAGAGAGAAAAGAATTTTAGTGGTGTCAGATTAGGTTGTAGGACACCATGAAGCTAAAGGAGATTACACTCCTAACACTGACATGTCCGCAATAAAAAAATTAGGAGACTTCCATCAGCCATCAGATTTCATTTAAAAGAAGTCTCATCAAAATCGATTCACCCAATTAGTTCTAAGACAATAGACGTAAAAAAAACATACAGTATTTTTTTATATTGGAAGACAAACAAGCAGACGGATTTCGTGGTGGTAAGAAATACACGTCGCCTATAGACACCACAAAGATGGAAATGGTGCGTTGCCAACCTAAGGCTGGGATGGTAAGCTCTTTGTGTGAGTAAGCTCCACACAATAATGGCGAGCACTGACGCTATCGTAGCAGGAATAGGTAAGGCGGTGGTACCAATCCGGGCGAGTCGTTGCAAGACTC